>WJFB01000081.1:0-110368 GCA_009870185.1 Pygmarrhopalites habei
GTGACAACTTTTGGCCTAGAACTACACAGCACCGAAATTCCGACAAAGGAAAGGGAAACGTCAAATGGTCATATCAGGGAAAGGGTTTTTGTTCACTTTCCTTTAGATCACCCTGTACAGTGCATGAAGGGATATATGGGAAAAGAATTCTATTTCACATTCCTCCCTTTCTATTATTCGGAAAAGTGAGTCAGTTTTTCAGTGCAAGTGTGTGTGTGTGTGGAGGTAGTGTACAGGGACAAGGTGTATAATGGGAAAAATAGCCCTCTCTCTCCTCCCCTCCTCATTTAGGTTTAAATGTGGAGAAAACTGTAACTGGAATATGTATGTACGTTTAAGTAGAAAATAAAAAGGGGTATACTACATACCTACGTGTAGGGATGTAGGTATGGAAGGGCCCTTGTAATACTTTATGAATTACTTGCTCTTTTTTGGCCCTCTCCTCTTTCTTCCTTGAACAGGTACCAAGGGACAAGGGAAGGTGTGCGGAGGGTACTTTTACATGGCCTTCCACATTTCTCTTTCTCTCTTCATCTATTTCTATGACATAGCCAAGTCAGACTTAATGTTCATTTTTATTTTGGGAGAAGTAGAGAAGGTCCAGTCCTAGTCCCATAATCCAAAGTCTCAGTCTATAAATCGTGAAGTGAAGTGTGTCTACGGCCTTTATTTTTCTAACCCTATAGACACCACACCGTTTAGAGAGGGGAAGAGAGAGAGAGAGAGTCAAATTTTTGAAGGGTTTTAAACACACACACACATACCTACAATGTAATGGACTATTATCAAAATGTATTTGACTTTGTAGGTATATACGCATCTGTAAATTTTATACAGAGACGTAAGACGTATAGAGAGTAAATTTGAGACGACTTGAAAAAAAGAGATTTACCCGGCTGGATTTTCCCTATGAAAATACTGTGAAAATGGACGAGTGGCCCTCTCAACTTTTTCTATATATATTATGTACAATACGGTCTATAAGGCTCCCCCACAACAAACCCCATAATGTGGTAATGATAATAATGGCATCAAAGTTATCTCTCTCTCTAATATGTATTCCATCTCCGTCCCATAATCCCAAATAAAAACACACAAAACAACGTGGCTTGGAGTACCCAACAAGACGAAGAAGAAGCCGCCGGTTGCCCTTTTACCTTTTCATCATCATCCCATATTATATCAAATACACAGACATGCACAGGTAGACCTAACGCGTACTTTGAACACAATGCCCTGTCTCGTCATTCCTTAAAAAAGTCTTTCCCCTCTTTCTCATCTTCTTCCTCATCTTGACAGTGTACACACATTTATACACAATATCCCACAGGATTGTCTCTCACGTAGTTGACATTCCAAATCCTTCTCTCTTCCCTTCCTTCTCACTATGTAGTCTTCGTAATTTATGAAAAGTATTGTGTGATTACGCGACAAGGAAATCCATTAGCTGACGAGACCCCAATTAACATCTTGTTGGATGAGAGACAGAGGAGAGACAATGGAAATTTCAATACTCTCCATATTGACCACAATTAGAAAATCTTTGTTATTTGTTTGTGTACCTAGGAAAATTTTGGTACCTCATATTTTTTGCAAGCATTTTTTGTCCTTTTTAAATTTTTAACCTGATTGTTCCAAGAAAAAAAACAACAACCTCCTTCGTACTTCCAACGTATGTGTAGAGTAGATCTAACTGAAAATTTTCTCCTCTCTCATTCACTTTCTTGACAAGGAGGAGTGAAATAACCAATAAAAATAATGTGCGAATATTTAGCAGAGTTTACGACACTTTTTCAATCATCCGTAGCTGAACCTCAACAAATGGAGAAAGGATGAGATTGAGATGAATCATAAAAAATTCTTCTTTTTTTCTATTAAACTAAGCGATATCCGTTTACTACTCAAGTGTAGTGTCAGATGTTGAGGAATGCTACCTCAATGTACTTTGGTACATGCAGAGCAGAGTTATATAGGTAAATGATGTTTTGTTGTCAATGTGGTCTGACTTTACTGTACGGAATGCGTGTATGTTGGGAATGGCCTATTTTAACGTGAGTTGGGTGACTTGTCAATTGTGTATGTGGTTTACTGTACTCCACTGTATAGTCATCGATTGACATTATTTGTCAGCCCTCATTAATCCACTCATCCGTATCCCATCCCCTCTCCTCCTCCTCTCCTCCTCTTTGTCAATTGATGGGAAAAATATTCTGCAATATTACCACAATAATTGTAGTCTTCAATCCGGTGTGTCTAAACTGAGGATTTACATACACAGATCCAGGTATGTACACTCAGTGTGAAATAAAAATGGTGGTCAAGTTTATCGTCAAAAAATGTTTAATGACATATGTCCAAACCAACGTCGTCGTCAGACTGACGTACTGTATCAAGTAGACAAGTCCGAATGGAACAAAATTTGAGAGGGATGTCTGACTGTGTGTGTGTACCAACATTACACGAATTATACGTCAAATGGTATTGGTCTGCGGTCAAATATATGATGTTAATGGATACAAATTGTGAATGGTAATTTCTATAGGGTAAACTTGTCATAATCAACTTGCCATCATCATCATCTTATCTCTTATGTGTTCCTTATTTTTTTGGTGACTCTCCCTCTCTCTCTCATTGCATTGAACTGCATTGCATGGCAATGAATAAAGGGCCCACTTTATAGAACGTGTAATACCGGCTCATCCTTCCTGGTAAAATCTCTTTCTTTCTTGCCTCCTCTCGTCAATCTTTCATAATAATCTACCGTAAAAATGTAATTTGAATCCCCACGTTTCATTTAAGACGTTTCCGGAGAAAGCAGATAATTTTATTTATTACGCTAGATAAAACCGAGATTCTCTATAGGAAGAAAATTTTTTCTAATACTCTTTTCTGCAGCTGTGCAAAAACTCAAAATACAGAGTTAATTGAGGCTTCGTCTCCTCCTCGTCCGTACGGTAGACTAAGAAAGTTGTGAGGCATTTGGCTCATCATGCATATTAGTTGGTACAATATACAAATCATATTGCCCTCCTCCTCCTCCTCTTCTCTCCTCTCCATCGGTCATCATCAGAGAAGCTCATCTGCCGTTTTTTCACGTCAATCTTATCCAAAACTTTTATGCACACACACACATCAAGTCAGCCGATTCCCATTGAGAGAGAGAATGTCCAACTTCATCTTCTCTCCTGTACATTTTTTTGGTGAATTTTAATACAGAGCAAAGTCAAGGGTAGACAACAACAACAACAGCAACCATCTCTACAACATGTGTATAAAAAATGGTCCAACGTTTTTTTCTCTATTTTGTCCATCCTGTAAAAGAGACGGATACAGAGATGTACAAGCCAAGGGATAACGCATTCTTCGCTGCTGCGGTGGTAAACATTTTTCCCACGTCCGGTTCACTCGGTAAAAACGGAGGGGAAGAGAGAGAGAGAAAGGGGAGTATGATAAAGTTGAGTTGATCTGTCGAGGAAAAAGTTTTGTGACTGTGTAATGAAATGCTGTTGGTTCTAGTCCTCGTGAGTAAATAAATAAAAAGACATGGGGAAAATGTATCCTTGGATCCACAATATTATCCACTGTGAATTCCACACACACACACACTACACCTTTGGACTAGGAGAGTCGTAGTTGTCTGTTTGGAAGACGAGGAGTCAAAAAAGAGAGTAAATATCATTATTATACAACATGGAGGAGGAAAGACGATTGAAGGAGAATATGTAAAATCACAAAAAAATGTGCTAACTGTTCGTGCTAAGAAATGAAATGGAGTCTCTCTTAGTCGTCTTGGAGAGGAGAAAAAGGAGGAGGAGGATCTATCGAGAGAGTCAACTCTCTCTCTCGACACCACACAAACTTGAACACACCTTCCATTGCCCGAGAGAGGAGAAGAGGAGGGGAGGAGGAGGAGGGGTGGAACATGGACTGATGAATAATGATTGAATTGAATGATTTGAACCTTAACAAGGGGACTAAAGAGTTGATCCCATTAACTCGTTCATTAATTGTGCAGATACAGGGTGAGATTGTTGTGGCGTGTTCTTCCACTCTCCTTTCTTTTGGTTCGACTTCGCCTTTTCTCCTTCTGTGAATTGTAAATGGGACCGTCGTCGATCCCTCCTTGTCCACCGTCCAACCTATATACTGTAGTAGTAATAGTCAACACTATCACGTGGATGATTTTCATCTGAGAATTTCAAATTGATCTCTCCTCCTGTATACTTATCTGTGTGTGTATTATATACAATAATATAGCAGTAGTTGTTTTAACTACACTTAACTCGGATTCTAACTTGCCCTCTCTCTCTCTCAGCGTTTAACCACATGTAACATCTCTTGTGTATTCCCCCTTCTACTTTATACAGAGAGAGAGAGACGAGCCATGCAATTACCAATATGTTTTTCACGAGGATAAAAAATAAAAATTCATGGCCATGGTCATATGCAAATCAATAGAATGGAATGAAATGGACGGATGCAAAGGAGGAATGGACCATTCGATCATAGAAGAAGAAGATCCCTCAGATTCTCTCTTTCCTCTCTCTCCCTGTCTCTGTGAATACTTTGAACTTTTTTTATGCTCACTTTTCTTCGTTGAGCTTCTCTATAAAATACATTTAAAGAGAGATAGACGAGATAGGGATGGTTGGAAGATGCAGGGAGAAAGAGACAGACGAAGCTCCTTGGCATATTTTTATTTCTTATTTATTTTGATTAGACAGTCCCCTCTCTGTACACACACACATTATCATTGGGATTATACAATAAAATATAATATATTATCCAAGCTGAGGAGAAAGATGAAAGAAAGAGAGAGAGGGAACGCAAGTTTCACTCATCTCAAACTTGTTGTCTCGTCTCGGCTCGTCCGGTCGTCCTGTCGTCCAGTCCAGTCGTCCCAAGTCAATTGCCTAAATGGCCAACTCTGACAATGAGAGGACTTGTGTGTGAGTGTCGAGTGTAGTGTTGGCTGCAAAAGTCCACTTTACTCCTGTATAAAGGAGGAGACTATGATATGCATCATTATTATAATGTAACCTAGGTGCAACAACTTTTGACACACACACACTCACTCAGAGAGTGTGTGTGTGTGCCTGGCGCTCTGTAGTTAAGGAGTACATAACTACAGGCAAAAACTGAAGCTATCGAATTGAAAAAAGATGGAAACAAAATTGTCTATCTATTAATCCTGAATATTTATCCTCCACTCGACCATCTCTTTATACTTTTGTGTGTGCTGAGTATAGACTAGAGTGGAATCATCTTGGTTAAAATATATAATTTTATATAATATCCTCACCCCACTCCTCTCTCTCTCTACACTATATCTTACATAATAATAGCAAATAGTAGTCACACACAAGTTCCACAACTTCATTCCCCTCTCCTGTCATTCACATGAGAAAGAAGTCACTAGAAGAAGATGAAGCACTTGTTCCACTGCTGCCGTGTCCTGCCTCTTAGATGATCATCTGCAAAAGAATTAAAGAGAAATAGTAAGTCAAAGGTAATTCCAATTTATCCACTTTGAACATCACAACTTGGTGGGCATGTCCATAGCTCCATTCTCAATCTCTGCTCGTCCACAGCCAACACACACACACACACTCACACTCAGTTCAAGAGAAAGATAACTCCCTGTGTTGTGTGTGTGTGCGTGTGTGGTGTGTATAATATATTTATATACGAACACAATATCATGATAAGAGTATGGATGGAGGTAGCTAAATATTTCAGACGTCCTGATGTTAAAGTGTTGGCTAGTAGTAGTTCTGGTAAAAGCTCCTTGTCCTGACACACACACTACACACACGTACATTGTAAGAGAGAGAGTAGGCTGTGGGCTGACTAGGGTCCAATCTCCATCCTCTATCTTCTCTGAATAGCCAAAGATGTTTTTTTCTATCTCTCATGATTCTCCACTTGTGTATATGTAAAAGAAGCAGGTCTTCTTCTATCCTCCTCCTTTTTCTAAGGAGATGAGATGATCCGTCTTTTTTCTATCTGTACACAGCCTCCCATCGGCTTATGGTGTGGGTTACACAGGTGAATATTACCTACACACACACACACACAAAGATGACTATGAAAGAATAGTTTTGCTGAGGGAGAAAGAGGTATACATTTATTTTGATCATGTGTCTGTGGTTGTACACATAAAAAGATGTATAGCGTACAATACACAGGTGAGGGGGGAGAAAAAATTTCATTCTCAAAGATCCTCTGTGTGTAGTGTGTGTGGAGAGAGAGAGCAGGTGAATCTTCCCCTGTACACACACAATCTCTGTGGCCATTTCATTTCCAGTCTAGCCATTCCAGTTCAATCTGTATGCGCCCCGTACACAGATAGATATATACAGTTCAAATAGCTAGGAATTATTATCCCTCTCTCTTTACCTCTCCTCCTATACAGATGCACACACAGTGCGTGTGTAGTGGTTGTTTAACTTTTACTTTGTCATAGGACTCGTGTAATATAGCTTCCGTCCAGTGAAGGAGAGAGCAAAGCTTCTTCTATCCCTCTCTCTTCAGAGAAGAGCAACATTCTTTACTTATTTTCTCTCTCATTTTCATCTTCATTATTCTATTGGGTCGGCTCTCTTCATTGTGTATGCAGAGTGTAGGCAGGAGTTAAAACATGAGTCCCAGGCATTGTCCACTCTCTCCCTCTCTCTGGTCCCTCTCTCCATCATACGGTCAGAAAAAATACATTCATGATATGCCATCACAGTACATTTCTCTCTCTGGCTTCTCCGTCCTGAACAAAACACACACACACACACTCTCGTTCGTCTGTGTGAGGACGAGTCGGGTTTTTCTCTTCTCTCAAAATTTAATCCATAAATCAAACACATTTTTTCCTTTCTCTCTCCCTCTCTCTCTCCCTCTCCTCTACATATCAAATTACAAATTTCGTAGTCGACCCATACCATATTTATCTGCACTACCCCACCACCGGTGTATCGTGTGTGTGTGTAATAAGTATTCATCGAATAAAAATATGGAGAGGACAGTCAAAATCCTGTGTGGCTACATACCCCGACGAACATGGCCACGACAAGTGGATCATGAGGTGGATGATGATGACAAAAAGTGTACACTTTTTGTCATACCCCTCATAATACAGTACAATACAAATGGTCCTTTTTTCATAATCATATTTCTCAAATTATTTTCATACAACATTTCTTCCACACCACCAAACAAGGATCTACACAAACAGTGTTCCGCATCTCAGGGCTAAAGGGAGACTTTTGGGGACGGGGAAAACTGAACTTTACATTTCAAACTCTACATAGAAAGAGAATTTCCTATCACAGACTATTGTAAAAAATTTAGAGAGAGGGAGAGAAAGAGGGAGAAGCTTGTTACTTTTAACACTAATCGTAAATTCTTGCTTAGGAACCACCATCACTGTAAAGCCAAAAACTGTGTGCTTGTAAAGTAAAAGGGGAAAAGACGAATGAGACACACACGCAGGAGAGAGAGAGAGAGAAAAGATGGAAAGACGGGAACGTTGAGGAAAATGCAAGTTTTTCTGGCAACAGGGTGTGATTCGACTGTTATTTATTTGATCTTCCATCTTCTCCTTGCTCACTCAGACTTGTTGATCCTCTCCATTCTCTCTCCTCTCTCTCTCTCGAAATGGTCGTTCGGAGTGTGCATTTTATTTAATATTCATTGGAAGAGTGATAGTTTTGCTGTAATTATTGTACTGAGCCTTCTCTCCCCCTCCTACTACGAGACTTCGTAAGTAAATTAGTGTATTAATCCTCAACCACACTCGAGCACTCGTACTAGTTACCCTCCAGTCCACATTTCTTTAATGCCTTCGACGAGGACGAGGAGAAAAGTACATGGCAATACGGGCATTAGATCCTCTCCTCATTTTTTGTCTCCACACACACACTCTCTCTATTTGATTTTTATACTTTTGTGAATCTTCTCTGAATTTCGATTTTGTACCCCTCCAGCCTTTTCTCTTCTTGTCATCCGTAGATTTGCCAACCTTTCCACCCCGACCATTTTTTATTGTCATTTTTATTTTCACTTCTTTTTCTGCATATTGAGAGTCTCATTATTTCTCTCCTCCTCTTCTCTCTCTCAATTGTAAGCTTGAGTAAGCTTCATTGGAAGGGGGGATTCGGACGAGTGCGGAGACGTCCACAGATATATTGTTTCCACTCTCAAATTAATTGCAGTGATAAAAACTTTTTATTGACAAACTTCAATGGGAGAACAACAGTTAGTATGTGTCCATGTGTAAGGGGCAGGGGTTGGGAGCATGACTAAACCCACAAGTATAAAAGCAATGTTGTATTTACACATGAAAATTTACAGAAAAAAATTTAATTGGACACTTGTCCCCACACTCACGTGTCTCCCTAATCAAAAACTTGGTTTTAATAATTTCAAGTCCACTTAATTATGACCAACGTTCACCCTCCCTGTCTCTCCAATAATGAAAAAATCTGAGAGAGAGAGAACAGCACGAAATTGTCATTCAATCCGTTTCGATTTCATTGTGTGTGAGTTTTAGTGACTCTATATGAGGACCTCGTTGACTGGGTACTTGGAGTGTGTGTGTGTGATTTTAAATTGAAGTGATGGTAATAAAATTGCGTTTTATCGTGGCTCAGCTTGGGGCTGACATGGATGATTTGAGAGCTTTGATTTTATTTGACATAAAAAATATTATATCTCTGCTTTCTATTCCAATTAAAAGGAATGCTTGTCTTTATGTAGTCAGCCAAAAAAAATTTAGACAGTCGTCACCACACAACAACAAGTCAGTCAGTCTCTCTGCATTCTTGTCGTCTCTTGTAGTCGTAAGTGTACAAAAGGGAGCGTGATTGAATGCAAATTCCCTCTCTCTCTCTCTCTCTTCCCTATCATCATCTCTGAATGTTCTGTTGTGACCTGCTGAAGTCACAACAACCCAAGAATTTTCTTGGGGAAAAAAAGAAGAGAAACAACTCTCCCCCATGTATGTGACATGATCATCTTTTATTTGATATTACATGAAGGAGATATCCCTAACCTCCCTCTTCCTCTCCAAATCTCAATGTTTTTTGTTCTTTTACACAGGGGGAAAATCAATCAATAAAAAGTAATGAAATCTTTCACCAATTGTGAGTGTGTGTGTCCTTGTTTAAATGCTTACATAAATCACATTTTTAAACGATTTTTCCTCTTCTAGAAATCCATTGGGAGGATGTATAGAGTGTAGAGTTGAACTCTCTTCTCTCTGGCTGTGGTTCTACAGATCCCAATCTTTATGAGAAAAGATAAAACGGAGTAGAAAGCTTGACTACTTCTCTATGTAGAGAACGACGTTCTCAGAACATGAATGATGAACTTCATCTTAATACACATCCCTATTACAATGTGGAGAATCCCAATTTCTTAGGTGCTTTTACCTTCATCTCAAAACTAATTGTCCATTACGAACAAAGACTGTGTGGTCAAAAAGTCGAGTCCCATACTTTTAGTCAGAGTAGTTGAAAATTTGGAGGTGGACAGTTCTAAACCTTTGAATATATTAATGTATTAAAGTTGACAATAAAAATGATGGAGGACTTTCTCCCATGCCGTTTTACATTTCTAAACCTCGTAAAAGATGTTATATATACGTTAGGACTTGGTAATATATTAGCAGAATAGTTTTGTAAAAGAAGTACAGTAAACTGCAGGCTACTCTACAAGCAACAATACAGAAGAGCAACAGACGGGCATACTCTGTTTACACTGAGGGATGAAAGGGGCAAAAGAAGTTTAACTGTCTGTTTGAAATACCTACCCCAATTCATTTGAGTGGGAACATGTAAATAGAAAATATGTTAATATCATGATCAAGGGAGGAGGAGGAGGAGGAATGCATGAATAACCTGATAAAACTCAGCATGTGATTCCAGTTCTGATTCTCAGACGACGACCATCCGTAACTTTTTTACGTTGTGTCCCTGTCTCTCACAAAAGTGAGGAGGAGGATTTTGATTCTACTGCTGCACCTTCCCTCTCTCACCTCATCTTCATCTTCATCCAACAAATAATAATAATAATACTCTGTGGAATCTGTCAAGCTCACCATCATAAGTTAAGAGGGTGCAAAAGGATATCGGTGAAATGGACTAGGCTTGTGTGTGTCTGTTGTGTTGTGTTGTGTGTGTGTGCAGACAGTACTACATTATATCATCATAATAATACACAATGCACAATTCTTCCCCCTTGCGAGAATAAAATGTGGAAGCCTAATAAGATTCAATTCTTCTCCACAAATCTCCATTCCACATCGTCGTGGTGAACACAGTACACATTCACCTAGGCTGTTGCTGTGTGTATATACGTAGACCACGTACGTAACATGAAAAATCTATTCTCTAATCAAGGGTGAGGATCTGTCCATTTTTCAAATTGTAAATTCTTCAGTTTCTTCTCTAATCTGTCCATTTAAACTTGCTCTCTCCACTTTCTATGTAGTCCAGACACAGATGATGAAACAGTTGATGAAGATGCTCAACTTGTATCTCACTTCGTCTCTGTATATATTATTAGTAATAATTTTAAAAC
Source organism: Pygmarrhopalites habei (assembly GCA_009870185.1). Classification (NCBI taxonomy): domain Eukaryota; kingdom Metazoa; phylum Arthropoda; class Collembola; order Symphypleona; family Arrhopalitidae; genus Pygmarrhopalites; species Pygmarrhopalites habei. Next base: position 10,573 of record WJFB01000081.1, read on the forward strand.
CCTTCATCATCATCTCTACATCTCTCCATTTTTTTCAAAATATAAAATAACACACACAAAACTCCTGCTTCGTTCCACGTACCAGTGTGAGTGTGTGTGTGATTCGTTGATTAAAGTGAGGGGACGGTTGACTACATGGTTTTTGTTTTTATACCTTTTTATCCTATCTCCTTTGATTTATACATCTCTCCGATCACTCCTCATTCCTCCTCCCTTCTGTAAAACAGAAGGGAGTTGGAAAATGGATCTTCCTCCTCCTCCTCATTCATGTGTCACAGTTCACATAGATTAGACTCCTCTAAGGTGATTCCCCTTTTCAGACAATAATAATTATTACTCTCATGATGCGATGCGGCTGGGCATAATAATAATAAAGTCACCGGCAACATCAAATCATATTTCTTTTACTACATACTACCTACTTACTACTACTACACTCTCTCATGTTTCATCTTGTTCCGTCCTCAATTATTGAGTCTGCTGATCGTCCTCCAAGATATATTCGCCACATTTTCAGTGAATCGGTCTGTCTACCCCGTAACGTGTATATATTCCACTATTCTGTTTATGACGTTATGTTACAATCGGAACGGATTGTTGAATTTGTGTGTGTGTGTGTGTAATGTGTGTAGACCCAATAAAACTAGAGTAGACTAGTGTAATATATCAATTTATAAATTTACAATTTTTTTACGAAGCATCCATAATAATTTTTTATGACAATTATGCATGTCGTATACTTGGCAAAGAAGTTTGGACAAAAAAGTGCATTAATTTTTTTACGGTTACATCGCATACAGAGTGGGTTTCCTTCTGGTTGGTGGGTGATTGTAAAAATACCAAGTCAAAGTAGAAAATTCATTATCACATAATATGTCACTCTGAATTGTTCAAATGCATTTTTGTGAACACTTTTCTATTGGAGAGAAGGAGGAGGAGGAAAGGAGGGGAGTGCTTTAAATCATCAAGTTCTAAGGATATTATGATCATGAATTAGGATAACTGTTTGTACAGTGTCAGGTTGCTTGGGGTGGGTCAACAGTGTACAATGTAGGCTACAAAATTCAAAATTACTGTAAAGAGAGACAGAGAGAGACGAAATTCATTTTCACTTTGAACATTTTTTGTATCCTCACTTGTTAAAGAAAGAATTTGAGTGTGGAAACAGAGCAGCGGCAGATTAAATTGGTAACCTACACACACTCACACTGTACGATCACACTCTCACACAAGTGGAAACTACTACTATTAATGCTGTACAGGTTAAGTCCTTGAAAGATTTATATGGAAATTTGTTGTCCACAAATGAAAGTTTCTTCCTCCTGATCCAAATTGTTAAGACGACACAAAGTAAATACATACGGTTTAGTGAGTAAGTAGGGAAGAGGAGGAGGAGGGGAAGTACACACATCAACTTTACTTAATGGTGAGTACACTATATATATATACATTAAAAATTAAATTTGTGGCAAGGAGATTTAGAGAGAAAATTGAGTGAAACTAAATGAATGAGTGTCAACACAACACACACACACACACACTGCAGAAGCAACTGTTGATAAAGACGAAGAAGGGAAAAAACATGTGTGTGCAAGTTTTTTCATCCATTAGATCACACACATACACTTACTCTGTACGTGTGTGTAGGTACGACTGCATTAGTTCACGAGTGATTAGTCTAAATTTCACTTTAATCATTTTCATTTCAAATTACATTAGCATTTTGTAAATGAATTGTGTGGTGTGTGTGGAGGGATGGAGGGAGGGAAGGGGGGAGTTTGGCAAAATACTTGATAACCCCATACATGTACACATAATCGTCCACAACAACAACAACAACAACCAAAGTACAACAAGAAGAACATGTAAATTGTAAAGAGGCTAACACTGCTAACACTCCATGTGAAAACAATTATTGTTTAATTGCGACCTAATCATAATCCTCCTGTTCTCTTCCTTAACTTCATGTGTGTGTGCTTGTGTACTTGTACGGAGCTTTCATAAATGAAACGAAAGGAAAGCCCAGTCATCTGTAATACATTTCTCTGTGTACCTTACATTCAATTGTGGAGCGGGACATACACACAAAAGGTGAGGTTTTGTAAATTAAAAAAGAGTTCTTCCTACTTCTCAAACACACACACACACACTCCTCAGCTACTTGGCAAAACCCAATTTAAATAAGGCCTGTCCCTGTCTCTACATCCATTAATCCATTCCTGGTCGAACATTCCCTGAGAACACTAACGAAATGTAAATAAAACGAAATGTGCACACTATCCTACAATCCCACATCCCATCACAACATCACACACACACACACAACCCTTCCAGGTATTTATTAATCAGCACAACTACAGACAACTGATGATTGGGTTGAAAAGAATGAACACCATATTGATGACATGTCAATCCATTTTGAGTGTGAGTATTAGAGTTGTCGAGAGAGAGAGAGAGAGAGAGAGAGACGCAAATTGTTTTTTTCATCTTATATTAAAAATAGCTGTACAATCTTAATAGAAAATTTACATGCTTGTAGAGATAGAGATGAAGGGGAAGAGAGGGGGGTATTTAGCACACACACGCACACACAAAGATGTATAAATAGGATAAGGGAAATAGAGGAGATGTGTTCAGAGTTGATTTGTTTGCTGTTTTACTTTTGCATCCCATCTCCCCGAGTAAGTATGTACACACACACGCACACACACCACACTCTAGTATTGGAATACTCTGTAATTCCACACACATCCATGATTATTATAAAGACGAATAATCGTTGTTCAATTTGCTCACGCGGATGCTTAATAATAATCCATTAATACTCACAGACGAAGACGAAGAGGGGTGATAGAGTGTGTGTGTGTAGAATGAGGGATAGAGGTGGTTCATTGAGTATTCGAAGCGTGTGTTGAGGACGGACATGTGTCTTCTCAGGCAGGGGAAAATAATCAAGGAGGAGCGGCAGTGTAGCGGCAAAAGTTCTTTGACCACATCATCTGCATACACATTGATTTGGTCAAATAATCCATACTTATCTATCATGAGATGTCCGGCCAGACAGAACAGAGTTTAAAGTTTCTTTATTTCATTACTCACATTGTTTTTACCTTTAAACCTCCTCCTCCCACCATTATTCTTTCCCCTTCACTAGGGTTCAGTCTCCAACTCTCTACATAGAAGAGACTGTGTGAATTTGGAATTTTTGCTCAGTCCTCCTCCTCCTCTACCATAATATCTATGATGCAGTTAAATGATGCTTATGAAAGTCAAAGCAATTTACAATTTTCTTACAAGACTACCTACCTCGGACCGAGTGAGGAGGCCGTGTTGGAGTCCATTGCCTGAGACTACCCAGTAGCCGCCTCACAAAAACCTTCTGCCAAAAGATGATGGAGTTTTGACTCAAATCCACATCATTATTTCCGTATGTGAGGGCGACCGTATTTAGCCAAATTGAGTCCCCCCGGCAATAGTTTTGAATTGCAAAATAATTCTCAATTCAATTGCAATTTGAAGATTTAAGCTTTGAAGAGAAATGTAGAATTTCTCCAGATGCAAGTGAAGCTAAAGATAGAAGAATGTGTGTAAAAGATGGCCGGGGTTCAAGAAGAATGATTACGGTAACTACATAGGGATTGTCTTGCCATTCTTCTGTTGGAAATAAATGTAAATTTTGGTCAAAAGTTGTGTACGGCACAATTGAGCTATTGTTATAAATGGGGAAATTTGAAGAAAAGAATGAATTATGGATGACTTCAGGCGGAAATGTGGGTAATTTGGAGGAATGAGTTGGGATTAAAAAATATGAGAATGTGATGTATAACCCTGTCCGTATTGTTAATTAATTAATATCCCTGCTTAATGTGTTTATGTGTGTGTGTCCAGTGGGATTGCTTTTGCAAGTGGGATTACCAAGATTAGTAAAGGAGGATCTACGTGTGTCTGTGTGGGGTGGTGAAACGAAATAAGTTGTAGATTTTAATAAATTTAATGATATTTTCTCTCTCTCTTCCTTTCTCTCTGTTTGTACTTGAAGCCTATGGCCTTATGCAAAATGTGGACATTATATTGACTGTTTGATGTAGGGAGGGAGGGATGCCTTAAGATAAAATACAGAAGTTGTACTACAACTTTGTGTAGTTCTTCTTAAAAGTGGCTGAAATGTGTGTGTATGTGTGTGTGTGGCGGGTTTCTTCTGATTATAATATTCATGATTGAATAGTGTAGACTGTTTAGAATACTATTTAAGTTGTGTCTGAAGAGTTTGAGATTGGATAATCATCTTTATGATAAATTCATCATTTCTTTTCTATTCTCCACCTCCTTCAACTCATCATCTCCTTTCCCCATTAAAATGTTTTTTGCAAATTCTGACTCACACTCCAATAATTAAGTCAACAGTCAGTAGGGAATAATTTAATTTAGCCCTTCCAACAACAATTAAATCCACAACTTTTTGACTGGTACAAGTGTAACAATTTGAAGCTACACGTCATTATAATTCTTAATAATGTAAAATCGAAGGAAAAATTAATTTGAAAGATGATTCAAATCAGAGAATTGCCAAAGAAATTTGTAATGTTGGCTAGGCAGGGGAGAAAGTGAATCAATTGGCATGAAAATCATAGAATAATGAATATGGATTTGGCAAAGACTAAAGACCTGTTGATTTGACATTGTTTTGTCTTTGAATATGGATATTCGCACAAATGACAAAGTTGACCTGACCACAAATGGGTATAAAAGCTTTTAAATTCTAGTACAGTTTCCTTCTACAACGTAAGACAAAAAGAACTGGTGATCATATTGACAATTGTCATTATACAATTTTTATGGCTTAAGCTAGTTGACAAGAATATGAAGAGTTCAAAATACTTAAATGATATTCTCTGCTCACAGAGATGGAGAGAGAGAGAGACATATTTAAGCATGTCTTCAATTATTGTCAATCTGTAAAGTGTGTTGAAGAGGTGACCAGAGCACAAGTTGTTGAACTTGACTACAGTTAAGTGACTACTAATAAGTTGATGACGTTCATAAACTGATAAACATGAAAACTACTGGCTATGTAAGTAACTGGCTATGAGCAACTCGAACTCCATCTACACAAAGGACGCCACGATTTTTCTTTGTCTCCATCAACTTTTCCACACTACCATGAGATGTCGACTGTTTGACTTCAAATTTTCTGAAAGATTTTTCAGTTGATTTTGAAGAAACGAGAATCGAGATCACAATAATAATAATATCCACACCCACAAATATTTCCTTGCTCTTCCCAAATCAGTCGGAGAAATATTGAAAAATAATGAGAGACGGGGAAGAGGGAGAACAATAGAAAGAGCCATTGTTGCAAAAGTTTACCCTGTATTGTTCTTCGATTATTGTTTGTGTCCAAAGTGCACTTGATCCAATTTATCCACGTGGGTTTAAAACACATATCTTAATGACCACCCTTGATGAATGAAGGTGAAAGTGGGGATGAGTCAACCCCCGAACAAAAAAAATATTTAAAATTTTGCTAGTATCAAAATGGAGAATTTTTTTTATGTTGCACACATTTGACGGGATGACAATTTAAACTTCCATCACTCATTCCCCTCCCCACTTAACTCTTCATTTGACACATACAATTTTTTTTAAACTATGTACTTAATGCGAACGACCCACTTTGGCTTATTTTGGGCTTTTATTTTGAACGCCTTGATGTGATTCTCCATGGACTAATAATAATTTAATCCTTTTTCTCTCTCTCTCAACTTGAGAGTCTCAAGAGTAAAAAAAGGAGGGTTGACAAAAATTTCTTTTGTGACAAAAAATAGAAAACGACACGAGTCATCCCTTTCGCCCTTTCGCCCTTTCTCATTTTCTCTTTACAGTTACACACAGTCAACTTGTATTAGTCATAAAATTTATAATTTAATGCGTGTGCCTTACAGCCACTTGAGTATGTGACATTTTATGACTCAACTGAATACATTCAACTCTAATCCTTCCAATGTGTAAGTACAAAGATGTTGTTGATGAGTCGAGAAAAACTCAATTTCCCCCCACGTAATTTTTTTCGAAATTTATTGTACACATTAATCGAGTGTTGATCAATTCAAGTTTAGCCCGTGGCCCTGCTTTTCAACCTACTCGACTCTCTCTCTCTCTCACACACACACACACTTGCACTCTGTAAGCGGTGATTGACATTTAAACCACGATTATTGACAATAGTGTGTAGTGAGTGTTTGTGCCTGTGATTCTGTGTATTGTGTGCCCACTTGACCATGTACAATTACAATTTACAATCACAATGACAGTCGGATCATCATTTGTCGCGTCGTCACACAAAGGAAATGACTCCTTTCATGAATGGTTGTGATGGGGAATTATGATATTAAGTGTAAACTGTAATCTCCCTCACTCAAAATATATTATTATAACATTGAGTCTCGTCAAGGTGAGTCAATTTGAAACTTGAAATGCGGAACACACGAGAAGACGGGAGGAGAAAATGACAAATCATCATCCACAGGGACTGCGTCTGTTGTGTGTGTGTATGTGTGTGTGTGTTGATCAAGAACAAAAAAAAGGAGTCCATTCTCTGAATTAATTTGTGAAGACGGTCAATTATCCTCAACTGTCATTACGTGATCATGATACTACTTGGAGTCATATAAAGTTTATTCTGCAGTCCCTTTGTAGTTTTAACTATTTAAATGTCGTGCAGACGACTAGACTGGGGACAAACGGTACTTTCCCCTCTCTATCTACACTCTACACTAAACAGACTTTAATTTCCATTGACGCAGAGTTGGTGGTTGGTGGTGGAGCGAGTTTATTGGACACGGACAGTGAAACAATAATTATTTTATTGAATCCCCCCCATTCCACATTGATCTTGATCACTTCACAAGAAGAACCGTTGACTTGGCTGCTGTGACTGTGGCTGCCGTGCAAATTTTTGTACTACACTCGGTGCCCTTGGCTCTTTCATATTATTATTATACAGTATGTTTATGAGGGAGCTTGGAGGTGATACATCTCACAGTTATAAATTAAGCCACAACCTCTCTCCCCTCCTCTCTCTGTACATTTAAGATCAATCAACTTTTTAACTTCTCTCTCTATTCCTTCTCCTCCTTGATTCCACATTAACATTGTACACAGCAAACAGTTAATCAATGTACAAGTCCATTGCCTTCAGAAAAAAATCAGGGAATCGTAGTACCACATCTAATGCTCCTGTTGTTGGAGAGAGAGAGATAGAGACGCAGTAAAAGAGTAATTGTATGTCATTAGAATTAATAATTATCTGACAAGTTAAACAAAAAAATGGGGTATAATGTGGATATGTAATCGATGAGCAATTTTAATTTGCAAAGGTTACACAATTTCAACTTCTTAACGATATCCCCCCCCCCTTCTCAATTATTATTCTCAATTTCAAAGTAACCTGCGATTGTGTGTGTGTGTTCACAGGGGGGAAGAGGAGTGGAAGGTGAAAGAGGAGAGTTAGTCGTAGATTGATCAAAATTAGTTTGAAAAAATTCTTGAACCGTACAGAATGCAAGAGAGAGGGAGAAGGGAGAAGGGGGTAATAATTACTGTTCAAATACCTGTGGTATCAAAGTGAGTTCAATACAATCAAATTCATTAGGGAATCATTCATTTAGGAATTTAAACCATTTCACCTGACTTGAGTTTCACTCTCTCTCTCTCTCTCTGTGGTTTGCATTTTGTTGAGCGTAAACTTGATACAAGTGCTCCATGATGATCACACGTACACACACAAAAAACTCCTTTTTTAAACAATATTATCTTATTTACAAGATCTACATGGGATGGATGGATGGAAGAAGAGGAACGCAGCTAGCAGAACAAATAAAAAAACAGTAGAGAGAAAAAAAATCACCGCAAAAGTCAAAGCTAAAATTCAATGGAATTAAATTATAATAAATTATTGAATGAAGCTTTTATGTAGAAAGTCCTCCTCTTACTCTTGAACGTATACGCCAGATGCTCCAACTTCTTCCTTACCTTTCTCCTATTGTTAATTTTTTTTCAAAGACATTTAAATGAAGATGCACTTGCTCCAGTTCATGTACCATCCTCTTGAACAGATCTGTAATATTGTATTGTAAAAATCCCTTTGTATTATTTCCTTGAATAATCCCCCTTGAATAGTCCAAGAATTTTGATCTGTCTCTCCCATAGTGAACACACACACAGATGAGAGTGTATGCTTGTGTGTTTTGGAAAACTAGCCAACTAGTTTTGAAACAATAAACAATCAAATTAAATATATTTTCTTCTCCCTCACTCAAACTGTGTGACTTTACTGTGTGTGGGGAGTAAATAAATAAAAGATCAAAATACATCGTAAATGTTCCAAGCCGCTTTTGAGATGGACTAGACTCGTAGACTGAATGAGGAAATGACAATAGGGTGAGAAAAAAGATGATGGAATTTACAATTGAAATGATTTTTACATCTTTTCACAAAAAAATGACATGATGCTTCAGCTTTGTCTATCTTCCCTCCATGGATAATAAAGGTGAGTAATGACATTTACATATTTTATCCTTCTGACCCTATCCCCTCCTCTTCTGCGTGTGTGTTTACAGAGAGAGAGAGAGAGTCTCTCCACTCGTGGGTGAATAATTTAAAATTTATAATGATGCCCTGTCTGAAGATCCGACTGTGGAGGAACCCCACATAACCTCAATGTGGGTGGCGGACCTGGGATTGGATTGTGTATTCTTTTATGATTCCCATAATCCTAATCTGTGACTCCATTGTTGTTGATTTTTGTGGTTTAATCAGTGGACAAACACGGACGGACGGACAGGATGGAAGGATTGGCAAAATGGAAATTATCATCGTGTGGATCATTTTGGAATGGGAAATTTTTCTGGAAAATTTAAAACACTTTTTCAAACCACCAACGGAGATGTATGTACTGTATGGGGGAGAGGATTAGATATTTTCACATTCCATGACCACATATGATCAGTTGGTGTGTGTGTGTGTACAAAATTATTATTGTATTTATTGTTTGTTGTATTCAACTTTTGTAATGGTTGTACTTATCAAGAATCGAATTTTCATAATTTTTTTTTGTCGGATTCTTCACAGAATAAAATTTCGGCACTGCCACTAAATGACGTATTACAAGAGTCAGACATTTTTCCTTTTTACACTCCTGCAAGTGCATGTCTCTCTTTGTGTTTATATGTGTGTGTGGAGGGACAATAGAAACAAAAAAATGGAGATGGGATGAGGAGATTGGCGTCAATCTGGGCACAGAATCACTGGCGAGTAATTGAGATTCCTCTTCTATATTTGCAAGGAGGGATGAATTTTTACGTACTGAAGTACGTGCACATGTTAGAATTGAGTTTTAGGCTTTGATACTACAATATGACCGTGACAATATATAATACTTATAGCAGCTCATAAAAATCATCGACAAGTTTTAGCAGACTTCTAACATGACATTAAACGTCTCTCTCTCTCTCTCTCTCTCTCTGTAAATTTTTTTGGATCCTCGTGTAAATACAAGATGGTAAAAATGGACTCGCAATCCAATGTAAGGGATAATATATTATGGCGGTGAATTTCGTTCAGTTGACGATCGTGCCGTCAATTCATGAAGGCGGCATTTGTTCACACACACAAACCAGATGATTTAGGTGTAAATATTTTACAAATAAGCAACAATAATGACCAACCATCTCTTTTTTCTGTATATTGTAGCTTTACTCCTATATTCCCTTTGTTTCATTGTGGCTTCATCTCCAATTTGACCAAGGTAAAGTGATGCGATGACGCATCTTCCCTACCCCCTCTCGAATTGTGAGGGTAGTCTCATTATATTTTATTATTCTTCTGTATTTAGACTTTTCCCAAGATTACTTGACCAGTCATATAAAGTTTTGGTGGGTGTACAATGTACACTCACACTGTAATAGGTCTGTACGCTTATTTGTCTCAATTCTCCTCTCCTCGCCATATTTTTTCCTCAGTCCATTTTTTGCTAATTTTTTTGGAGGGGAAGGAGACGTTGTACAAATACAAATAACAAGTTTATTTGCACATAAATATGTTTGCCATTTCTGTTTTTAGCAATATGTTCAATTCTTTTTTTTTTGCAAACTTCTTGAGGTGGATTTCAACGTTCATCTCTCCCTCCCCTGCGTCTGTGCGTGTTTGTGCAATAAATAAAAGAGGGGACGGGGAAATGTCTTGCGCGACAATAATAAAGTTTTATTGACAATTGATGATTTTCTCAAGTCTAAAAAATTGATTGTTTACAGTATTTCCGCACACACACACAAGGCATACAAAACCTCACAAGCCTCCTGTCTTGTTCGTGTGAGGAGGAGAAGGAGGAAGAAAGGGATAGAGAACAAAAGGAGAGGAAAGAATAGGATTTGGACGTTGCGGATAAAACCCTAAATAGGGAAGGAAAGATCAACTTTCCTCGGCTGCCTTCAGCTCCTCCAAGAAAGATTTTCTTTATCTCCATCAAACACACATTCACGTCCTGAGGAGGACCACTGTCAGCTCATAATAGAATTTGGCGAATCATTCGTGGCATTGCACTCCTATTTACATTTACCACGTAACATCCCCCCACCGTCTATTTATATATAAATTCCTATTATATGAACAGTTTATGACCAAACCCATCACAATTTTTTTTGAAGAAAACGAAATTTGATACAACTCAATGTGCACATTTAATTTTCATTGCATTGATTATTAACGTGTGAAGACCTCATAGCATTGGTCGAAGAATGCGAACTGATTTTGACATTAGCCTTGAAAATAATCCTTCCTCATCTTTTTGCCATGCTGTTGCAAATTGAAACTGAATTTGACAGAGATTTTGTACACCTAGAAATTATCTCAGCCGGACACCGTAAATAGGATGAAGTATTTTGGACGAATAAAAACAGGAAGATCACATTGTGTCTTTTTTCAATCCTACGTAGCACAGCATAGCTGACTGTGGCTTGGAATGTGGATGGACAGTTAAAAATAATGAACTTTAACTACCCAACTTTATAATCTAATATTACAAGTACACACACAATCCCTGCCAACCAAATCAAAAGGGATTTTCTTCCACTTGAATATGCTGAGCCCAGCACATTTGTATGACTACATATCCACTCCTTCATTTTTTCTACTGTCACCCTCCATTCTCTTCATCTCTTCATTACACCGCCGCTACAGTGTACAATGTACCAGGAAGAATGAATAAGTCGGATGATGATGACGGAGAAAGAGATCAAAGAAAGGAGGAGAGAGAGAGAGGGAGAGGGAATAACAAGAATGAACAGGAAATTCAGACTTTTTTGAATTGATTCGTTGCATTGCATTTTATTAGAGAGAAGAGAGGAGTGGGGCAGAAATTGCAGCTCATATAAATTACAATGGACTCTTTCCAATGTCCCAGGAGGAGAAGAACAAGTGTGTACATATCCCATCCATAAAATCTTCACTCCATCTCATCTCAATATCTTTCGAGTGGGCAAACAAGAAGAAGATTCACACACACACACAACTTGGAAGAATACATTGCTGTTTTTTCCTGTTCTTCTTCTCTTGTATTACTTCAGAATTTCAATCACACTGACACTCCTAATCCTTTGTGGTCCTTCAGTAGCAACTAGAAGAGTTACAGTAAAGGGGCAGTAGCATTTTGCAAAAAAAATACTTTCAACATTTGCATGTCTCAATTGTTCCAAAAAACTTGGTAATTGCAAAGTAATAATGGAATTTCTTCTCATTTGCGAAATTATTTTTTTTGGAACAAAAAATCAATGCGTTTAGCACGTCATATTTTTATTCTCCTTCTCTAAAAGTCGAACACGCATAATGTAATGTAAAAAGATTGATATGTAAAAGTCTTTTTTCACAGAAATTGCTTTTTCCTCGTTTACAAAGGAGTAAAAGCTAAAAATAGAGAGAGAGAGTGACGTGCAGTCAGTTGACAAAATCTAATAATAATACGAATCTATCGAAAGTACAGGATATTTCTTCTCAGAGGCGGCCCTACGTCATACATAGTCAACCTCATAATTTTCCAGGGTAGAGAACACATTTTCCTGCAAAGAAAAACTCTTTCTCCCCTCCCAAATCTGTATTTAGACATTTAGGAAATTTTTTGAAGCCGCTTACGGCTTTTTTTTGGATACGATGTGATGTGTGCGTGTGTGAGAGAGAGACAAGACCGTCACTGACTTGTTCGGGCTTACTCCTCCCGTCCAATTGAATTCTCGATGAAAGCCTTTGGTAAATATGGCCGTTGGCTGTCACACAAAATGACATTGTGGGTATTTATGAACCACCGTCATCCTCATAGCTTTGTGAATGTAATGTAGAGAGTCTTGTGGCGTGTGTGTGTGTAAGAAAGAGGTATGTCTCCATGGAGTCCAGATAATGTGAAGACGATGTGAGAGACCAAGGTGAATCAATCAATATCATCATCATCCATCATACCCTCAAAAATCATTACATTGCACTATGGTCACGTTGACAGTCGAATGACACACGAAAGATTTTTTTTCTCTCCACTTCTTCCTCTTCTCTGACAAAAAAAATCTCTTCATATTTCACTTACTACTTCTGCCACAGCTCATCACCATAATGTACATTTCTTATCATTATTACTCCACACACACACGCACACACTCCTCCGCCTCACAGTCGGATTTCTCAATAATAGTGTATTGTAATTCAGGTACTACACAATGCCATACTGAAGTATCATCCCCATATGATGGATAGACGGGAGAACGGGAATAAATGTCAATGTTTTTGTGTGTATGAATATTAGTACAGTAAATCTACCTTGTAACTATGTACAGTTTTTGCACGAGTGACAAGGAGGAACTAAGAATGGATAAATCCCCGCATAATATTAATGACACATTTCGGTTCTCTAACAAAAGAAATCTTCAAAATCTCTTTCTCTTTCTCTCTCTCTCTCTCTCTCATACATGCACTTCCTCAATCTTTAATAACCTTTGGGTTTGCAAATAGTTTTGCAAACCTGTGTGGATTTTGCACACAAGTGTGTGTGTGATGATCGCGTGTGATTAAAGATTATGGGAGGATGTCTTTTTAAGAATGAAAAAGAATTGACTGCATTCCATTGCAAAATTGCAATGCAAGCAGTGTAATTTGAGTATTTAAAATATTTCTGTGATGATGAGTTGTGTGCCTGTGTGTCTGTATTATTAACAAAGCTGTTTAGTTACAAAAGCAGTTTAGAAACTAGATAAAAGTGTTTAGAGAAGAGCAGGATCTGGTGATTTGTGTACTTATGAAGTGTGTTCACATTGTATTTTACATTGATCGATTTCCAATGGAAACGACTATCCACGGTCTATCATATCGTGAAAAAGACAGGGGCTAAGTATTCTTCAGACTGTCTGTCAAAAGATGCGAAGGTAGTCGTACTTGACAAGTAGAAAATGACAAGTTTTGTCACACACACAGATAAGCGCATCTCTCTCTCTGTCTCTCTCTCTCTCGAGTGCAAGTCCAGCTTTCTAATGACAATATTCTGTACTGTGTACTATCTGTGTGTGTGTACTTTGTACAATCAAAAAAGTCTTTATAAAGACATACTCGTGCTCCTTGTTTCCTCTTCTTCGTCTCTCTCTCAAAAGGAACAAACCACAACTTTTGCCGTGACTCTCCTTCATCAAAAAAAGAAGAAGAGACGGAAGAAGACACACACAAGGATGGTGTTCTGAGAAGACCAAGAATTCCCTTTTCTTCCCCCTCTCTCTCATCTTCCTCTTTCATCTTGACGAAAGTCAACACACACACACACTCTCACACACTCGTAGTATCTTTTCAATCTGTCAAATTACGTCTAAATGTTTGATTTACTAAACACCTTCTCCTCCTCCTTAAATGTTCATCATATTTTGTATCCCCGAGTACACACATTTAAAGCATTTAACTCTCAATTACATTTTACAAAAAAGAAATCATATGCTCCTGTGTATGCGCGTGTGTTTCGTACAATTAACTACTGTGTGTGTGTGCCTGGGCATCAATCATCATTTTCAATTTTTTCCTCGTCCGAGTCTCATCTTCTCTTTCTTTTTTCCGCTCTTGTCTCATGTTCGACGAAAGGAAAAGTTTTCTTCCTCAACTCACAATCCATTCAATTTCAATTTGGATGCATCCTCATTTGCATATTAATATCAATATTTAAATAAATGGAGGGTGGACGCGTCTCTCAATCAATTTTCACATGTGAACATTATACCCAATGCATTCCTCCACACTTTTTTTCCAAGCTGATGGCCCAATACTTAAAAAGTAGTGAAGAAGAACAAGAATGATTACTCCTCACCTCCTTTTTTCATACTTTATAATTGTTGCTATACCTGTATTGTCTTAATTATAGTTTGGAGTGAGTGAGTATGTGTAGGGGTTATTCTCGTCTTGACAAGTTTGTGATGGGTGTGTGTGTCCCATTTTGACTAGTGTTTCCTCTGTGTGGCCGGTTAGACCTCATCACAGTACAGAAGAAGAGGAATGAGGAGGAGAATTTTTACAAAAAAAATCCATTGACTTTTTTTCTTGCTGAGAAAATTTCTCTTTCAATCGACCTACAATAACAAATGTCTGTCTATATGGCCCTGTCCGTTATGTAACGAGGGATGTAGAAGTGGGCAAACAAAAATTCTCTCTCCGACTCACTCACACACACACAAACAAATTCCACTCTCTTAACAGGTAAAAAATAGACAAACATGTACGGAGTAAAGTGTGTGTGTGTGAAAGTAACAGGAAATACAAGTCAGAGAGGTATCAAATTTCTACACTGTACACTAATGTACATTAAATTCATCTTAAATTTTTAATACTTTTTGGCTCACCCTCTATCTGCATTCAAAAATTTTAAATTCTCTGATGCATACAAATATTATTGTTTTAAAAGATTAAAAATCACTCCTTCCGGTAATCATAAATGTCTACAAAAACACTAAATACACACACACATGGATGCTACAACTAAGAGTGTAGTGCATACGGATAGTTGTAATTCTCTCCACAAAAATTTCTAAATCTGAGTGATAAAATCATGTAGCCAGTAATTGTATTTGACTAATAGGAATTAAATTACATGTAGTGTGTTTGTAACTCCAAAGATGTTCATGTACTGTGCAAAATACCTTTTCAAAATATTGTTTTTTTTTCTTTGAAAAGTGAAACAGGGAAAATATTTAATATTTATTTCCTGTTTTTGTCAATGTTTCCCCTCCTCCTCCTCTCTCTTTTCTCTCGTTGGAAAAAAGGAGCAGTTAATCTCAGTCAGCTTCAGCTTGTAGGTACAATTTACAAGTTAAAGTTGCAGATTTGCATTTTCCAGATTAGCCAATAAAAATTTGTGGGAAATTTATGATGGTGGACCGCTCCTGGTTGATATTGAGGAAACAAATGGTAAAAGAAGAGAGAGAGAGAAAAGTGAAATAATTTACGAATGAATGTGTGTGTGTGTTCGTAAGGAAATGGCTTCCTACCTTCTTTTGTGAGAAGAAAGAGAAGGAAATGGGGAACTCGAGATGAGCTGAGTTGAGTTTTTGAGGGAACCTTTGTTGTTTGCACAAAATGGCCCTCATAAAACTCACGGACTAAGGATTTAAGAGTCATCCTTGACCTCGACAGGTCAGTCCAAACTCTCCCTCTCTTTGTGTGTGTTTGTTTGACTCATACCTGGGGTCTCTGAGGACTAAAAGGGAAAAGACGTTTGTATTTGTATGAACGTTCTTCTGTACAAAGAGCATTACATAATAATAAATTTAATTTTTATCAAAAAAACGTCTCCTCATTATTTGCCTTACATTATCTCCCTCACCTTCTCACGTCTCTCTCTCTCTGTGTCTGTGGATCCACTAAAATGAGACTGATTTATCTTTTATTTTCCTTGCCCCTCTCCCCAAAATCTCTTTTCCCTTTTTTTACTCAAATCTCTTTGGCCTGACTCTTTTATCCCTTCCTCAAAGCCTCTTAGCTATCTGTGTGTACTCGTCGTACGTGTGTACAGACACAAGTGTCTGTGTACACAAAAAATGAAGAAAAAAAGATTATCGAAATGTACAAAACATTTTTTTGCTGACTCATCCCTCTCTCCATTCCTTACACCCGAAATTAAGCAATTAATCTTGTCAATAAATGAAAGAAAAAAGTTGCAATTTTTCTTCCATTTCCTTTATTCCATTAGTTTTTCCCCGAGTGCAAAAAAACAAAGTTTATGAGCATTGAACATGTGTCTTTTATTTCATACACACACGCACTCTCACTCTCACACACAAATTCTATTCCCAATCGTTTGGTTGAAATTGAGGAGAGTATCATAGACTCCATTGAAGGATGGCCGTAAGGAGAAATTTTTGTTTTTCATTTGTCTTCTATCGTCTCCATTTCTTGGAGCGTACCTTCATTACTATTTATCCCACTTCGTATGATACATGGAGAAGTGTTTTATACCCTGAATTTTTTATAATTCAACCTCTATACGACAGTCAAAAATAATATTTTGTGTTGTTATTTGACGACGAAGAATTATTCCTTAATAAGGCAACAAAGTAAATAACTGGCCCTCCGGAGAAGAAAAGGGAATTTCGATTATTTTGGTAACTAAGTTGGTCGCTAAGCGTTAAAGTGAGATAAAATCAAACAAAATATGAAAAATTTGTGTCTTAATTTTTTGAGTAAATAATTCTTGAACGGGGAAAATTTACCGCAAAACCCAGCAATGTCGCTTTATTACAAGTCTCTTCATTATGAACAAAGTTGTGTGTACTTCAAACTATACAATCTAAAAACTGAGATGGCAGACGAGAATGTATTATGGAAAATGAAAGAAAAGCAGAGTTTAACAGTATTTGTGATGCTTCCTGAGGAATTCATAAATGGAATTTTTTTTGCAAATTGTTCATGTTTTGTTTGACTTTTGTCATTTTGAACCTTAGCGAAGAACTTAGTTACCAAAATTATCGATATTCCCTTTTCTTCTCCGGAGGGCCAGATATGTTTTTTATGCTAATTGTAATTAAGTAAAATGTGGACAATTTTGGTCCAGTGGTAAAGTTATCTTAATGATTTGTGGCTAGTTACTTTTACCATCTCATGCGTTTTTTGTTGGGACTGGAAGCCCAGGGCACCAAAAAACGTATGCGAGAGGGCGAAAGCCTCAATTTTTGATGGTTATTCCCCGAATAATTCCAAAAAGAATGATCCTCCAATGTCAATGGATGAGATGGGATGGGGAAGCAATGATGGCTTGAAGGTATTTTAAATTTTTGACCATATAATAGAGAGCTGTGGTGATGGTGGTGGTGTGTGTGTGGTGTATTGTATTGTGGATCCATTCTCCATAATCCATGTAGCATCGTGCATCAAGAGAATCCTCTCCTCCCTCCCTATATATCACACAATCCACAATCATTAGCCAAGTTTGCTGACCTCCTAATCCTACAAGGCAGTGTACGGAGTACAATACAACACACACACACACACACAACAACAACAACACAATGTACAAAAAAGACGGCGGCTGAGTTCCATTTTACACACTCCACACTCACAATGTGTCATCAACTCCTTCACATATCCATGTGTCTGTTCCTCCTCCTGTACAAAGGAATCTTTTCAAAATCAAGGACCTCATCCTTCGAACTTGGAATACATAACAAGTATCATAGCACACCTTTGTCAATATATGTTCTACCTTCTACTTTTCTTCATCTTTTGGAGACCACCACGTTTTTCCTCCGCGACAAACCCACTCCACATCCAATCAACCTTGTGGCTCCAATTATTTCAATACTTAACAATTTGTTTTTGATTCAACAAACACTCACAATTTAAACATGTTCTCTTATCAATTATCACTCCCTCTTCTCCTCCCTCTAACAATCCATCCGGTCTTCACTTCCTCCTCTTCCTCGATCACCTCAAAAATGTTTTGCGTTAACTGTACTCCTTATGGTTCACACGCATCAAAAATTATAACTGGAAAAATAGCCACGACACCAAAAACCTCGGACCACAATCAGAACAATTACGGTACAGATCAGATCACGTGCGTGTGGAGAGTGCGTAGCTGGAATTTTCGTTTTCATATCCGTACTTTTTACTAATTTGGTTCACAATGAACCCCCGGGTATAAATGTTAAATACATTTATGTGTGTGTCATCCACGCGTTTGGTCAACACACCCCAGAATTACTAATATTATTGTTAATATGTTGTAGGGGGGATGTGTGTGTGTCGGCTGTATATCATAATGTGTACTGTGGCCAAACGACCACTACCATTGACCTAATCTAGTATCGAGGATGGTGCGTTGGAAGAGTAGTCAAAGTCAATGTCAACAATGACCTACCCATCCCTCCCCTTCCCTCCTCAGCCCATATAAAGACAGACGGTCATCATTGTTCTCTCTCTCTGCATATCATTCTTCAACCACCAAAGAACTAGAATGATTATTATTCATCATAATTTTTTTCCATTCCATTCCATTGTACATTGTATAGGATGGAGGAGGAGGTTGCAGGCAAGTCCTCAGTGAAGACACAAGTCCGCACTCCACTCTTGTCATATTCCATTACAGAAATTATATTAACAGGATGTTTTGACAACATGAAACTATGCAGCATAACAACAGGCAAAGTAGAGAGAAAGAGGGAGAGGGGGGAAAAAACTGTAATAATAAGTACAAAGAAGTATCATGTACAGGGGGAAATTGATGATGGTGTTTCAAGAGAGGCATATGGTCAATTTGGAGGGGAATGGCTAAGACTTGTAAAAATTGTACGAAGCTTATCTGTAATACTTCCATAATTGAACAATAATATACATTTTACCCACCCACACAACGCACACAGAGACACAGAGAGAACACATTTTTTTAACTACATGATGACCGTCTGCACATTTTTTGAGTGTAAAAGTCACACTCATCATTCTTCAGAGGAAAAAAGTTGGAGAGATCCAAGTAGGAAAAAAAATTTTACGACCTTTACAAGGATCATTGCTACTGCTTTCTTATCCTCACACAACACAACACAACGCAACAGAAAAAGAAGGACGATGACAATGAAAGGAAGAAATTTTTTGAATTGAATTTTGATGCTCTACGGGTGATTTGTAATAGAATTTGAAGTGTATTAAGACTTCCTATTATTCCCAATTCATAAAAATAGACTCTCTGTGGATGGAGAAAGTTTTTTTAAGGAAAAAATGAATGCCGTAAAATAGACATGGTGACCCAGGATTTGAAAACAAATTAACATGGTTGTCAACTCAGATTAATGGCATTCTAATAATAAAAATACTAATAATGAAAATGAGTTTGGATAATCTGAAATTGAAGTTTAAAATCAAAATACTATAAATAAGAGGCCTTCTCCAAATTCTCAAATTGTATGGGAGAAATAAGGTAATGAAGATTCAAGGGAGGATTCCAAAAGTTGAGTTTAAGTCCACCAATTTCCTTTACAATTATTTATTTAAAAAGAGGGTGGCATCATTTTTCATGCCATTAAAAAACCCTTGTGCCTCACAAATAATTTTAGAGAGAGGAGTGCACTGACTCCAACTCTGGCTTTTCATTGTGTTGTGCTGTGTGACTGACTCTCCAGGACATTGCCTCAATTTATTTCCATTTAATTTCTATTATTCAGTTAATTAAAATTTCAGAAAATGACAATCGTCCTGGGAGGGGAGGAATCGTGTTCGGGATGAGTTAACAAATATTTTTTTGTAATACTACAAATCCCAGGATAAGGAAGAAAGTCCTTTTTTTCATCTCCTTCTCTTTTCATCCAATTTATTGAATAGCAGTCATATTATAAAAGATTGACGAAAGTGATGCACTGTCCACAATCAATTTTTTTACCCTCCCTCAAAAATCAAAGAAGAAGAAAAAGAGAAGGAGGAACCTTGGGAAAAAATTCCATTTTACCTCTTTCGTTTTTTTAGAAAGCCACAAAAATGCATCTCACACAATTCTGCAGTAATGGCCTCCTCCTCATCAATTCCATTGCATTTACTTGATTACTGCGTGTGTGTGTGTGTGAGTGGATATACTAGGGATATACCGATGGTACAATACATCTTACTCATAATTGAATGCAAAAATTGAGTGGCCGTGTGATGTGTTGCGCATCTCAAAAAGCTCACCTCTTCAAGATGATCTGATCACGACTTTTGTGTTGAGTGCCACACGTCGATTTACATTTGATTAGCTATTCATGCCATTTGATATGAAAAAGTCTTTGCATGTACGAAAGAATGCAGGACAGAAGAAGACGTAAAACTATGCTATGCAGCTCATGAAGTGTGCAAGTGCAAATGCAAATTTGCAAGTGTGTGCATGTGTGTTTATTGTCCACATGTGTATATCTATACACAGTAATTTTAGTTGGGGTCATCGAAATTGTCAAATTAGGGACACTTGCGTGTCCACCATCAAATTGACTGCTTAATCGTTCACTTGAGGGAAAAAAGTCATTTTATTTTTCACCCCAAGAAGCCACACACAATAGAGGTTTCTAACTTCCATTCAAACTTGTGGAAATGAATAATAAATAGACAGTCTCATTTGCCAATTCCACTCCCTATTCCCTACAGTACTTTATGAGTACAGTATGAGGACTGGCAGGGGAGCTGGGTTAAAAGGAGTGAGGACAGATTAAAAGGGCAGTGAACAGGGTAGGCGAGATTTAATACACACACACATTTTCTCCTCTGATTTTGTCAAGATATTGTAGAGAGAGGAAGACGGGGGGGAATAGATGATCGTAGGTTGTGAGTGTGTAAAGTTTGATGTTTCAAAAGTTGTTCATGACACTCGCAGTGTATTTTGGAGTGTGAGTCAGACACAGTTTGATGGTCAGTCCGTTTAGTCACCTTCTTCTCCTTCGTCTCAAAATATCGACAAATGTGGGAATAACAATATGCACACACCTTCATCGTGTACACTGTGTGGTGTGTGTGTGGATTCCCATTTTGCTGGGACAAACGTGACGAGAGGCTGTACATACACATGTGTGTGTGAGTCCTGTAGTTTGGCTGAACATGGAGGGAGAGAATCACAAAATGGGTCATCACGCCTAAAAAATGTAATCATAAATATAGCCAAGACAAGAATTATTTTTCTCTATCAAATTCGAGACTCCATCCACACACACACACACGCATATAGATAATGTATATATGTTGTAGGCCATGGGGGGGGGGGGCAGTTCATGGAGGGGCTATGTCATCTCGTGTCCTAGGCCATGAGAGTCAGTCCACGAGGGAAAGTACTTTCATTGATCATTCCTTCGTTACGAATGCCTTAGCCATATCAAAGGTTTTCTGAGATGTCTTTTCCTTATTACTGTTTCGACCTATTACATAGAAGGCATAAGGGCATCCTTTAATCGGCTCGGTCTAGCTAGACAGTTAGACTGTAAAGGATATTCGCAGGAATGAAAACTAAAGCTAAAATTAGTCTTAATTCCTTGAATGATCAACCCTGAATTTCTTAGTAAAACACATGATATTTTTCTAAAAATCATCCATCGCCTTCAAATGAAAGGCAATGTAAGACACAACTACAACGACCACAGTCTAAATTACATTACCGGCTAGTAAAAATGTCCCAAAGACATGGAGGAGAATATTTTAAAAATATTGTCCAGTCATTCGTTTCTGATAAAAGATTCAGAAAAGTTCTCATATTCCCAAGTAGGGAAAAATATGACGAAATATTGAAAGTTTTATCAGGAAATAGCAGGCTTCCGCAACAGCGCAAAAAAAAGGTTAAAGAGTATTTTTACAGTGCGAAAGTGGCCGACAAGCCTGTTGTTCTGCACATGGAGACAAGTCGTAAGATATTGTGTTAGGAAGACTTAACAAAAATTTTAAAGGAATATCACGACAGTAAAGGTAAGCACACTACAGTTTTATATTTTTCATATTCGTAGTTGACAAAAACAAGGAAAAATACGCAACAAAAACCTTATTTTTGATATGATTAAAAATGGAAATAAATTATTTTCAGGCCATGGTGGTAGGGACACCACACTAAAGAAATTACAAGCGGTATTCCACTACGTTCCAAGATTTCTTGTGGGAGAATACATTGCAAAATGCAACATTTGTTGCTCTCACAAACCGATCCCAAAGCCTGCTGCTGGCATACCCATCTACGCCAAGGGTCCCATGCACCGGGTTCAAGTTGATTTAATAGATATGAGGTGATTCACTTTGATTTAATTTGGTATTTGTGTGTAGTGTGTGTGTTTATATATAGTGTGTGTATGTAGTGTGTGTGCGTATGTAGTGGGGGTGTATTGTATGTATGTGGTGGGTGTGTAGTGTCTGAGATTAAAATTGTTTGCAATATTGTAGGTCCCGGGTTGACGGGGAAATGAAATGGATTGCTCATGCGAAATGCCAGTTTTCAAAATTCACCTGGGCTGAACCACTGCCGGATAAGAAATGCATTACAGTCTGTGGGTTCATCAGGCGGGTATTTCGGGTATTTGGTGCCTCCCATATTTTGCAAATCGACAACGGTGGCGAATTTAACGGAAATGAGCTAATCCAGATGATGACTAACGAGTTTCCATTGACAAAAGTGATACATTCGGTTCCGCGACATTCTCAATCAAATGGATTCGTGTACAGTCTTTATAGCAAGTGCCAATTTTAAACTGATTTGCAAATTATTCGTATACTAATTATAATAGCATTATAGGCTGATCGAGAGAGCAAATTATACGTTGGAAGAAAGAGTTGGTGCTCATATTCAACAGACAGGTCAAGGGTGGGTCAAGAATTTATCAATGCTAGTGTATGAAATAAACACTGGGTACTCAAGGACAATTAAATCCATCCCCGTTCAACTGATGTTCTGCAAGATGTCCAATCACAACAGCCTGTAACAACGAAGACGCTTTACAGGATGTTGAGCAAGGTGAGAACGAAGAGCTTTCCAACATCACACCCTCATCAGTCGTCGGGGAAGTTTCGCCTATCCCTACATCCTCATTTGGGGTCGGAGGAGGAGAGATATAAGCTTCGTCTCCAAATGTGGATCTACAACCGTTTATGCTTTACGAAAAATCACCACCACCAACATGGGCGGTTGGCAGTTTAATCGAGCATCCCCATGAGTCTCGGAGATCCTCCGGATAGAAGCTACCTCTGTTTTCATGTAATGAGAGCTTTATGTAATGAGAAATGTCACTATGCTCAAAATGAACCCATTACGCTTGGTCAATTTATATATTGGCCAAAAAACTTGGTAACAGACCAGCTAGGCCCAGACACGCTTGCTATTCGGACAAGACTGCCTGCCCTTCAGGCATATTTAGAAAATAGGGACAATCAGGGAGAGAGGTACAATAAAATAAAAAATAAAAATAAAAGTCAAGTTGGGGATATTGTCGGGTTTGAAATAGCTCGAGTTGATCGATCAAATACGTGCCCAAAAAATTTGGCTTGTAAAGTACTAAATATTAATGAGAGGTAACGTACAACTCCAAAGTCAGTGTGGAATCATATCAAAATTGATTCACAAAGATCGACTTTCCCCTTGGACCGGAAGTGCTGTCAAGTTTTCCGAAAATCCACCTACAGTAACCTTGGTTAAGGCAAGTCGATCTATTTCGTCTTATTCTGCACATACAAGCTTAATGGACGAGGTTGGAAAATCAATTTGTTTTTGTAGGTTAAATAAAAAAAATACTGCATGTGAGTCAAAACGATGTCCAAAGGTAACGAAGGAATGGTCAATGAGGGTACCCTTCGTGGACTGACTCTCACGGCCTAGGCCATGGGATTTACCCCTCATGGCCTAGGCCACGAGATACCAAAGCCGCTCCATGGACTGGTCCTCCCGTGGCCTACAACATATATACACCGCCACACACACAGGTCGTCTTTCTCAAAAGGTAAAGTTTAACAGAGATAGGAGTACAATTTGCACAAACGAAAATGATGGGTCAGAGCGTGGTGAGTTGGTTTGGTACAGGTAGGAGAGGATTGTGTGTGTGTAGGAAAGAGAGAGGGGTGAGTATGATCATAAAATTAAAGGAAAAAATATTATTCCAAACCGTAAAAGGTCAGGGATTGGAATTTGCAATTATGTAATAAACAAGGGGGACTTACATTAAAAGGTGATTGTGCTTTTTTAATTTTTTTCTACTCTCCCTCTCTCTCTTTTTCTTGTGTAGAGAATCTCTCTACTAGAGATGTAACCGAGTGTCTAATTACAAGTGTCCTTTTACACTTGTTATGTAGTTAGTGTAGACAATTTATTTAGCAAAATGTTTTTCCAATCCTCGTTGAGTCCTCTCTCTCTCTTTCTCTGGCTGACCATGAACTTGTCTAAAATTACGTACAAAAGTATGAGGGGGAGGAGGGGAAAATTTGGGATAAAAGAGAGGAGACGAGAAGGGAGTCATTCTTTTAAATATTCACACTCTCCTGCTCTTAAACAAAAGACAGCTAAAGTTAGACGAGTTTAGAGAATGTGATTCTTCTTCTTCTTTTCAACTCCACTCTCTTTTATAAAGTGATGATCACACACAACACAAGGAGGGAGTGAATCAAGGATGATTCGAGATCAGGCAGTAAAAAGGTTTATCTCTAGCATTTTGCGAATCATTTCTCAACACTCTCTTGTCTCTCTTGTTTGTGTGTGTGTGTGTCTCTCTTTCTCTCTTCCTTCTCACCCCCGCTCGAGATGAGTTAAATGATATTATGTAAGAGAACAACAACAACATTGAAAATTTTATATAATTAGTTCCCTCACTCCATTTATATTATCTCTTTTGTGAACTCCACTCCCCTCCTTCCCCTTTGTGTGTGTGTGTTTGGTTTGTGTAGTTACAAGTTGCTGACCGAGGCGTAAAATTTGTACCCTTAAAAAAGTACCTTTTCCACTGTCCTCCCTTTTATTTTACCCAAAGATAGACGAGGTGCTTAAATAATTAGGAGGATCGAGAGAGATGATCTCACATTCTTCTTAAATTACATCTTTATCCTCGTAGAACCCTATTAAATTCCAAAATAGTTTAAAATAGCTTCGCATTTATCAGAGAATGGATTTTGTGAAAGATTGACTGAACTTGTCTCTATTTATTAATATGATTTTTATAATTCACACGGACGTCATCTTAAAATATGACTGTTGGTAGGTAAGAGATTATTAGAGGTAATACATATTAACGTATGATTTGAGTGAGTTGTAATTTGTAGATGGGGGAGTAGGGACGGGAAATAAAATAAAAACATATAAACATACTTTTTTATAGTTGTGCTCTGACTGCGGAACATGATCACGTCCTCCTCTCTTCTCAGGGAAGGGGAGATGAACTTTAAAAAGTTCATCTGTTCAAGATGTAATGGACTTTTTTCTTACTCTTTGGATATTTTCTTCCTTGCATCACACACTCCTCCTCCTCCCTCAACTACCCATTATGTAAGGTGGAATCATTCCCTACAGTAATAATTAAGAATCTTGGGAAGAGAGAGAGAGAGAAATACAAAAGCCAATGCCAAAATCACAGCCGAGACTGAGTCCTGACAAGACGTTCGTATGTATTCCCTACGTAATCTTTGTCTGGTCTACTGTGTATGTGTGGATGTTTTTAGTTTTTGTGTGTGCAACTCCATGCTGTACTCTGGATGAACAATTAAACATTTTTATTTTATATATGGAAAATCCTTGCACTACTAAACTCATGTAATAGCCGTACACGCCAGACAAGTACCATATTTTATTTATTTTTACAACATCTACTTCAACAATACAATTAACTGCACCAATAATACATTTAAACATTTTTTATATTCCTAATTATGTCTGCACAGTGCGTAACCTTGTGCAGATACATTATTTTTCAAAAAGATTTAATTTTACAAAATAAAGTCATGAATTTTGAAAAGGGTACAGAATTTTCGAAAAAATTGAAGAGTAGAGTATTGAAAAATAATTGAACTGTTTGACTTTTCATTTACCGCAAATGGAAATGAAGATGTAGCATCTCTCGAATGACATTGGGATTACACAAGTCAGAAAAAGAGTCACACACAGACACACACGCGGATTGGTTGGGAGTATTTTAAAATGAATAATTTAAATATGTGCATTGATGATGTCGTTTTGAAATCACATTATTATGTGTGTCTTCATCTCGGCATGGAGTCAATTAGCATAATGAACCGTCAGATTATATCTTTTGCCGGCATTTCTTTCTCTCCCTCTCATTGTGTGCGTGTGTGACGTGTGTGTGTAGTGTGTGTGTAGTGTGTGTGTATGTGTGTGGGGATGACAAAAACATTCAAATTTTCAAAATTACTCAAACTATAGACAAGGGACAAGGTAGGAAGGTAATGGATGATGTGTGATACTCAATATATACTTTCACATCGTACCTTCATGAACAGTAGAGCGTCGGTGAGATGAGGAGAAAGAGGAGGAGGAACGTGCTTGGACGCAAATGATCAAGGAATTCAACTGTACATGTTAACGACGACTACTACACTGTACTATACAAACATTGTTCAAGGTAAATATAATTTATTATATTATGATGTTTACACATGAATGCAAGGTCCCCTCTCTCTCTCTCTCTCTTCGATCATCCATTTAATCCATCTTACTCATGTACTCTCTCTCTCCGTGTGTGTGTGTGGAAGAAATTATTTAAATTTTCAACTCCGTTTTTTTTCAATCACATTCGTATATTTTAATTTGACCATCGTTTGCATTTGCATTTGTCAAAAAAACGGAGAGACAATAGTCGTTCGTTCATACATTTTCAATTAGGGACTCCACAATTACCTGGGGGTGGGTGATGTAAGGCAATCTGCCAAGAGACAAAGGAAATCTCAGATTTAATTCCAATGTCCATTCAACGATAGAGTGTGTGTGTGTGTGTGGGAGATGAGTGTTTGTGGGATTTTATGCTAAATGCTCATCATTTTTTTCTTGCTCTCCACTGGAGGATTTGTATAGCTGGAGGATGTCAATTTGAACCTGGACCACCTCACGACTCACCCATTATGACAATAGAGAAAATGAGATGTGATGAGAGTGAGAGGAGAGAGAGAGAGAGAGAAAAATGCAAAATAGTAATAATGAACTGTGGAAAGATGAGAATGGAACGTGCAATTACGTAAATTACACAATTTTTAGACTTCTCACCACCTTTCAACATTTTTATAACAAAAATTCTTATTTATGTCCATCTCACAAGTTTGCATTTTTCTCCTCTGCTGACGTCGTCATGAAAGATGATAGAAACTTATGGAGATCCGTTAATAATTGTCTCTTCTCTTCTTCTGCCCCAGTCCTAAGGAATGATCAAGTCAATTCCAGTTTTTCTTACGCTTCCTTGTGCCTACATTTGAAGCCGGTTGTCAGCAGGTCAAATTTGGAGTTGGAATGCTTATGATTTGTTGCTCTTTATGAATATTAAAATGGTAAAATAAATAAATGGAGGTACACAGAAGAAGAATACGAAGAAAAAAATTCAAGAGTTTACATCGTAGAACTTTTATTTCGGTACATTTAGATTAGTATTCAGCAGCACAAATTATACAAATAAAAAAAGGATCATAAGAAATATCAACATTGAATCTGCAAATTTTCCCCGGTCCACTATTTCACATCCCCTTCCAAAATAAACAAATTTATTCTAGAGGTAGGAAATATGGATAATTTTTTTAATATTAATTAATTACATGTCGACGTCCACCTGGACCGACTTGAGACTCCACTCCCAATTTTCTGAGAGAGAAAATGAACAATTTTATTTTCAATCATGATTAAAATCATTCAGTAATCTTCATTAAAAATTCATCAAGTGTAGAATGAGTCATTATTCATATTGTACACAGCACAGTAATAATGTGTGCGTACAAGTCACAATAATAATTATTATTACAATACGTAGCTTAATAATAAGATTTATTTATATAAAAATGTGATTTGTTTGTTTCTTCTTTTTTTCACATATATAAAAAAATGATTGTTAACAACAAACTTGTCAATAATAATTGTTAGTGTTTAATTTAAAACCAGTCCTCACCTTCTGCTCCTTTCCTTTCTTTTGCATGATTAACTTTTTTTGTATATTATTTAACGCTATGAAAAAATACTACACTTTTATTTAAAATATTTATTTATTAAAATCTACACAAAATCATCCTTTTTGTGTATGATGGCTTAAGCACATTTCCTCTCTTCTAGTAATTATATTACGTACACTATGTACTACATACACTCCTGCCTTGACCTAACAGTCCATTTCAAATTGATTATACAAATTATGCGATTAAAATATATGTCTAATTGTATTATTTAACCTAACACACCAAAAAATACACATGGGAAAAAAAGGTTAGACGCTCATATTTATAGTAAATGTGAAAATTGTAAAGGTGCTTTTTTTACACTCTCAAATGTCCGTACTGTAGAATTAGAGCAAATATATTATATAATTATCATATATAAGATTATAACAACAAAATACCTTTTAATTGACGTTACAGTATTTTCTTTTCTATAATAAATTGTCGTGTTATATGTATCTCGAATCGTCCTTTCAAAATTATCTCCCTACTGATCATCATCATCTCTAGTAAATTCTCTTTCAGAATCTCTTGATTTTCTTTTTCTTTTTGACAGAAGATAAGAAAATGAGTAGAGTCGACTTTGACGAACACACACACATACACTGAGTCTTGCATTATTACTTAATTTAAGAATAATTAAAAAATGACGATCCACGATGGGTATCTCTCCCTCTCTCTTGAGGAGTAACTCGAGAGAGTCTTGATGACCCAAACGTTGGCAAACAAAGTTACAAAAAAAAGTTTTAGCACAAGAAGAATCAGCAGCACCCAAATAATTATTTTGTATTCCTTCTTTTTTTTAATGATTATCTGATCTTCAAGACTTGAAGACGACAACTCACCCTCAACTGTTACTATGTATACATACATCATATGTACACACCAACCAATACTGGTTCATTTTGTCTTGCATTACATAAAATCTTATTTATTAGAGTAACAATATAAGTACATATGTATATATATATAGATTGTGGCAACTTTGACTCAGCAGGATGGTGAATTCAGATTACCTTACATTTTTAATGTTGTTTGAGGATTCTTCAACTCGTCAACTCTCCACACACACGCACACACAAAAGCTGTTCCTCGAAAGACCTTGGCCAGGGCCACACACACACGTAACACACACAGTCATCAACATTTACTGGTTAATTGCATGCGCGTATAACATGTCAAATTACCATAAATATTGACTTGTCTAATAATTAATCGGAATCAATATAAATATACCTAGCATATAAAAAGTACGTTGAGCACATGTCTCTCTACTACATACAAAAAGACTCGTTAGTGTGTAAATTGTACTGAAAATCATCATCCAACACACTCGAAAAAAAGGGGAATGGATTTCTCATCATCATTCGATTGTGTAATAAAAATAATATTATTACTTTTTACACAATGTCAAGATCAAAATCTCTCTCTCTCTCTTCTCTCCCTCTGGCTGTCCAGTTAAAATAAATGCTCTTTGGCATGTACTCCCTTTTACAGTCTTCAAATCTGCATAATATTATGTACATATGTAGTTTGGAGGTTACAAATATATTTTTTGAATATTTTCCAGGGAACAACAACAATAAACAGCCAAATACTGAGGACTGAGGAGTTGCATTTTGTGGTGGAAGAACCAAACCAAAACAACACAGAAAAGAAACTGTTCTAGTTGGCTACCTTCGCTTCCTCAACTTGGTTATACTATCTATTTTTTTAGCTCATAAATTTTCACATGGACTCCACACGTCCCTCTCTCTCTCTCTCGCTGTACATCTGTGTTGTGTGTGTGTAGTAAATTTAAAATCATCAGTCTTGCTCCTTGTACTCTGTCACAGCCACAACAACAACACAATGTGAATAAGACAACCACTTGTGCTTCAAACATTCTTAGCAGATGCTTCTCTCTCAACAGACAGAGACAGTGCCAGTCCCACCCAAGACAAAAGGAAATCTTTCAAAACACTCACTCTTGGACGTGTGTATTTATACACACACACACACACAATTCTCAACGAGCCATTCCATTGTGTGTGTGTGTACGACATTAGACTTACATTTTGTCCAAAAAAAGACAAAAGAACCAGGAGACGACATTCAACTTCTCTCTCTCTTTCTCCTTCTTAAGACACACACAGTTGAAGAGAGAAGAGACGAATTTATTACATGTTTGCATTCTGCAACTTGTTGTGAGTTCTACCAAAACCATGGCGAATGCTGGGTACAATCTGAGTGAGTTGAGATAGAAAGAGAGCCACTCAATGTCAACCATCACAAGTATATATAAAAGTTTTGGAATAAAATCACAGAGAAATAAACATACCATAAAAGCTCAATTAAACTACACTCCCTTCGTTTGGAATTTTTTAAAAATTTAAATTCAATTTTAAAAAATTTAAATTCTTAATCACTCTCATGAATTTTTTTGGGAAATTTTCAATACAAAAAATAGCAATCCGGAGTGGTAATTGTTTAGAGAATATGTTTGCAGTTGAGATTTTACGGCACTCAAAAGACACAAAGTCTCTTCTCTCACAACAAGTTGTTTGTAAGTATTTGTCGTTCATCCTCCTCCCTCCGTCTTCCCCTCGCAATTTATGTAGCCATCAAGGGTGAGGGATGTGAGGGACTGGATGGGGGATATTAGGAAGATACTGTACGGTTGTCCCTACTTTTTAAGCTTGTCTCATGGAAGACGAACACGACACGACCACCACATTTAAATCATACACAAACATTCCTCATCCGGCTCAACTTGATCGATTATCAAGCACCTCGAGTCATCCCTATACATTGTGTATGTGTGTGCTGGTATGTAAGTTGTCATTGATAACATTGGTCGTATAATTAAGTCAATTTTTACTGTCCTCTTATAATTATACAAGATTCCACGAAAACTACTATCTCCATCTTTTTCTGTTTGTAGAGAGAGAGTGAGGATACAAAAAATTGCATGTAAAAAATATATTGTTGTTTTGTTGTGGATTGTGGACTGTTCGACTGTGATCTTTTTGGAAAATTAATTTACAACTTGTCTTCTCTCTCTGTCTCTCTCTCTCATAGTCTCCATGTCCAATTTTTTTTCTCTCCTCCTAATCCTTTTTGCAATTTTTTATTATAATACTGTAAGCCTCAAATTTATTCTTGTTAATTATATTCCAAAAGTTGACTATTGACTTACCCCTACCACACACACACATTAAATTCACAGGTATTCTCATTTGAACACACACGTCCACTTCTGCTCTAGCTCTACACAATCAATGTTTAAATAAGGAGAAATTCAAATGTGTGTGTGTTCGCAAATCATGTCCCATCACTCAGTCAGTCAACCAGAAAACTAAAATGGAAAATATGCAAATTGGAAATATAGAATTATTATAAGAAAATCCACACAGTTCAGAATAATAAAAAGGAGTTAAAGTAGACACTCCACTTGTCAAATTTATACGTACAACTTTGCATTCGTTCGTTTCATCGTGTATAATATATGGAGACAAAGCGCAGTATACCTGATTTTGATTCACCTTGAAAATAAAAGAGAGAGAGAAAAATTGGACAATAAAAATTTCTAATTCCCTATAATTCTTGGAATTGTCTCCCCTTGTAACTCCCAGCACTTCAAAAACTTGTAGGAGCATACAAAAGAAATTGAAATGTACACCATGGAATGCACCATTCAATGCGAGTTTATTAAACAATGACTGTACTTAATACTCTTCACTCCATCTTATTTTAAGGTGATTCTGTCTGAGCAGTCACAAAAGAAGTCTTGGAATCCCCAATGGGTGGACACCGAGAACAACAACAGAATAATTCTGCACCAAACTGAGCAGAGTTACTGATACACACACAAAAAAAATTGCAATTCAGATTCAGGATAATTTCCATATCAAGGTTGGAAACGGGGACAGAAAAATACAAAATCTTTTGTACCAGTTTCACAATGTTTTTTTGACATCATTCTGAATTTGTGATTTTTGAAATTGATTTTTTAAAAATATTTAAAGTTTGTAAAATTTATTCTGTGACTTTGTAATAAAATTGTGAGTTGGAATGTAATTCTTTTGTGTGCTCCATTTTACCTTGATATGAGGGCGTCAGGAGCTGAATAAATGTATGAAGGTATGCGTGAGTTCATGGACAGATAATTTCTTTCAATACCTCAAATGACATTGCTTTAACCACCATACCAACCCTTGGAACAAGAAGAAGAGGCTGAGGTGTTTGTAATTGCATTTTTACTGTACATGTACTTCCTAGTCCTACACATCCATGGGTCCTACATACAAAAATTGTAATTTGCAATAAGAGTTTAATCATTTGTCTATCCTCATTTTTTTCCAACACCACCCTAGCAGTACGTGTCTTCGTGTACACACACACTTGTGTAGGGTCGTCCAACTCACTGAGAGACTATTGTGAAGAGATGGCAATTGAAAATTTGTAACACGACACAGTGTTAGTGTAGTTTTGTAGTTGTGTTCCCTGTGTGAATGAGATTGACCGACCGACCGACCCCATAGGGAAATAAATGAATAAATGGTCAGTCGCTTCCTTCCTTCTCCTTCCCCGTCCACATGACGAGCTTAAATATGTGACGTTCAAATAAAAGAGAGAGGGATTGTGTGTGTGAATTATGGCAGGATTTGGCTGGAGAAGCTGAAAGATGTTCGTTAAAATTATTTATGACCCTTTTTGACTTCCCAAGGATATTTACTGTGTGATTTTTTTCTATTGCAATTTTCTACCTGGAGTCCACTCCTTCGTTCCAGGAGAGAAGAGAAAAATAATGCGTGTGTGTGTTTTTAAAATACAAATTCTTATTATTCTTCTCGTGCAAGACAGGGAAGATTAACTTTTCTCCTTCCTGCTAACTAGACTTCCTTTCAGTTTCCGCTGTTCAAGACTGTAACTGGTTACTGTGAAAGTGAGAGAGATTTTACACTGCACTTTATTTAATTACAATTTTCCATGATTCTCGTACTAGAACGGATTTGGGATTGGGGACGATTTTTAAAAAATAAGAACTCGAGTTTTAGAAAAAATCATTGACAAATCCGGAATGAGGAACGTCATTCCGGATTTGTCATGAAATTGAAAAAGAACAAATTTTCCATTCCCACATGACGACAAACCTTGTAAACTTCAAAATGAAAAAAAAGTCATTCATGTTCAGAGACTCATTCATAGTTTAGTTGGTGTGTGTGTGACGTGATGTGGTCATTTGGGTCCCCAACCCAACAGAACAGATGAGATGATGTTTGTCCCCACATCCCTACACACACAGCACAACTGTGTGTGGTGGTGTGAGAAAAACAACAACAATGTGAATGTAAGGATGACGAATTTCTTCTACACTCCCGAGACACACTGAGTGTGGAGAGAGAGAGGGAAAAAAACTTTTGTAGGTGGTGGTTTACACTTTACACAGGTATCCCAACGGAGACATCATGTCTACACGACTGTTAAACGTTATAAAAAAGGAGACTCAGTGTGGATGATTCCGACACGGAGGAATATTAAGGGGAAGGGGGGGGGAGGGGTAGAAAAGATTTTTCCATTTGATAAAGAAAAGCAACCCTCCATACTTTACCTAATCGGCGGAAGATGCACCACCATTTCATACCATATCTACTATTTGTATAATATATACGTGTGTGTGTATGTTTGAGCATGTCTCGCCCTTGCCAACCTTCGGAGAGAAAACAGGATTCCTTCAGTTCATAAATTGTGTGTGTGTGTGTGGTGTATGGCAAATGTAATTCTGACATGACACGGCGCTGGGTTTTTTAAGAAAGAGAGAAAGAGAACTGGACACCATCACTGTCCCTCTGAATTTCACAATTCTCTCTCTCCTCTCTCGTTATCTGACTTTGTGTGTGTGTTGGGGAAGCTTATTATTTAACGCAGTACCTTCAAAATTTATTAAAATGTTCAAATAAAATGAAAAAAATTGTATGCATGTGTGTTACTCCTCGCAGACTCTTTTCTCACTTCCAGAAAGCAAATGAGAATCGTTTGGACTTGGACTGGGGAGTTGGGTGTAGTTGGGCCGACGAATTTTCAAAAGTTGGTTCCGAGTAGATATGTTGATTCAGATTGAGATTACTACTATGGAGCGTGACACGGGCTGTGTCTTTATCTAAGCCTGGAAACCGTTCTACATCATTCAGTTCCTTGTAGCCTCCCTTCTCCCTCACTTTCTTGTCTCCTCTTGACTGATCAACCCGACTCCCTCCTCCACCTCCCCCACCACATGAAGGATGCACCTTAATTGGCTTCTCCCTCCCTCCATTGACAACATTATGATTCTCTCTCTCCGAACAACCGCCCAATTTCTTACTGACTTTACTACTTGGCTGATGATTAGATTGGGAATGATGTTGAGGAGGGGGCATTGGAGCAGTATACAAATTGTGATTCTCTCGACTTGGACTCTTGACCATGGCTGGTCCCACAATGTCAGGAGGACCACCATCCTCATCCAATTTCCTCCACATACTCCGACGGTCCGATCGAACTCCATTCTCCACCCATCTGTCCAGACTGTCCCGTGAACCCGTCTTTGAACGGCTCAGGGATCTCAATAAACTTTCTCGTGATAACTGTCGTCTGTAAATGGAAAAAGGGAATGAACAATCAGAATACCAATTAAAAATCATAGCGAGTCGAGTTTTTGGAACCAGATTGAAGATTATGGTACCAAGACAGTCGGGTTCTAAAAGAAGACATACAATTAGGATGCATAATTTACCTGTAGTCAGCCTCAGCAGCTTCACGTGAGCGATAGCCCTCATCCATACTATCATGGGATCTTTGTCGGACATATTGTGAGTCAACTTTTTCCCATTTTTGTCGAACACCTTCAAACCGTTCACGACTAAAAATCGGGAGTGGGGGAGCGGACGACATGTCCGGTGACCTCTGACGAAGCTCCGGCCGTTTTGGTAGTGGTGGTGGAACGGGGGATGATGAAGAACGAGGTGGACTACTCGACCATGTGGGTCGGACCAAAAATTGTGAAGTCTCAGTGGCAATCAACTGACTCGGACTCCAATCTTCGTCTGTAAAGAAATACAAAAAAAAACAACATAAAAATTTATCCATCTCTCTCTCTATAACGTTTATAGTCATTAATGCCCACGACAGAGACAGGGACTGTGGAGTCTGTAATATATTGTCTACAAAATGACATCAGACACACACACTGTACAAAACCCGAGACTTTGCAAAAAAACTTTGTAAAATAGTAATGCTCATCTATCTTTGTACTTGACTCGGCGTCTCCTTTATAGGGAGACGGAATGACCTTATTTGGCTCCCAACTTTTGCGCTTTCTGCAATGGTAATCGACTCACCAAAAAATATAACTAAAGAGCATCAACAACAACAGCAATACAAGTTTTGGAATACATTACGAAATGATTTGATGGATTTCGTAGGAGAAAATTCACCGTTTCACATATTATCCCTTCTATTTATTTTCAAAAAAAAGAGAAGAGAGAGAAAAAAAACAACTTTGAGTCCTCTGTCCATTTCAATTCATTTTTTCAGTCATCCTTTTCAGTTATTCTGCCTGTGTCTGTGTGAGTGTGCAATCATTAACTGCTTTATAAGGTGTTGTCTAAAAACACTTTCAATGGAATATATTTAAAAAAGCTGTCTCTCTCCCCTCAACGATCAACTTGAATAAAAATTTGAAAACAAGCAACAAAGAGAGAGACAGAGACAGAGAGGAAAGTTCAAGGTAGTATTTATAATTTTTTCATCATCCATCATCATCCCCAATTAAATTGACTACAGGATCCCCTCTACATTTTAATATCTCTCTCCATCTCTCACGCATGTTTGATTTTGATGAAAAATGTCTCCACTCATCATCATTTTTCTATCACCACAATCAGCATGCCAGTCGCGATTCTGACTAGTAAGAGAGGAAAAAATTAATTTCACATTTAAATTAACGATGTAATAAAATTAAGTAGGAGACACAATTATGAGAGGGGGGCAATTCAGTTAGAAAAATGAGCAATCAATAAAATTAAAATATGTGTGTGTGCAAAAGTACATAGTCAATTTTAAATCCTTTGTACAAACTCATGTACTTCATATGTGTAGATATACAAATACACGACACACATCAAAATTTGCACATGTTTGATTGAATTCCTTGTATGTGTAGTTCAATTTGTGAATTGATTGATTAATTGACACTAGCAACAAAGTGCCATTCCCTGTCTCCTACTCTCCTACGTACACAAGTACAGTCCCTGCCCCTGTGTGTTTGTCTATGTCTGTGTTCAAGATTATTGCATTAAGAATTACGTGATATATTGTGATGTTACAACATGTTAAACATATTTCAGAACCATTGTATGTATCTCGTGTCAGGTAGTCATTAAGTTGCCCAAAAAAATTTTTGCCTCTCTCTCTCTCTCAAAAAGAGAGTCTTGCACTTTTTTATTTCCAATGCATACTTAGTAATATCCTCAAGTAGCTTGTAACGTACACACACATACGCACACAATAAATAATTTATCACATTATTGTAGCTCACATTTTCCGTATGCTGACAAAAGACATGGTTTTCTGATTTAATGTTGAGACCATTCACAAAATTCACCATAACCACCATGGTTATTTTCACACGTTACACACTTAACTAAATGTGTCTCTCCCTCTCAATATTTCTTATTATATGGAGAGATCACAAAAAATGAAGTTTAATATTTTTTGCAGTAATGAATTTGTTAGATTTGGAGGAGTGAAACCTTGTCGGCATTTGACTTTTCAACAACCCAATTTTCATTTGCAAAATAATTTTCTGTACAAGATATCTCACTTTCGTCTGAGATGATTGCACATTGTGAGGGTCTGATGGGACAATAGTACATGAGAGGGAGAGAGACATTTTCTCAATTCGTTTAGATTCCATTCAAATGCAAATCGCTCATAATGATAGAAACCACAAGTCAAATTCAACGACAGATATTATTCTCTCCTCCTCCTCCTTCTCCTCTCGCATGGTTTTGTAAAGGAGAAAAAGAAACGAAAACAAGAATATGTGAGGGGGTGTTGCAGTTAACATTTTAACTTTAACGACATTCCAACCTCCTCCTCTTCAATCCATGCACAATGTGTCTTTATATCAAAATTGAGTCATGTTCAACTAGACATTTCTACACACACACACACATCTCACCTTTTCAACTCTCTAATCTATCTTCAAAAAATTATTATTTGGATCAAATTGTTGGAGTCGACTGTGTGTGTGTGCAATTGTTTGGATGAAGTAGTCATATCAAATCAGTTGATTTACTTCTCTCTTTACAATACACACTACTGTCCATTGAGATACAGGAATGCAATGTGTGTCTGTGTAATCTATGTATTGTACCTGCTTTCATTGATTCTCCCGTCTCTCTCTCTCCCTCTCTCCTGCGAAAGCAACCAAGCTGCAAATCTACCCTCACACCATTCCTCTTTGTAAATCCCAATTAAACTATAGACAGGAGCCAGCACACAGGCACACACACACAACCCTGCATTCAAGTAGCCTAATGAAATGAGGGACTGGTGAGGATATAAATTGTACAAAAAAAGTGCATACTCTTTGGATGGTTGGTGTATATTAGCTACTTTTATGGTAGCAATCTGCGTGATCATTAGTGTTGAAAACTGGGCCAATTCCAATTGGAAAGGGTTAAGGCAACTCAACAGACACACACACTCACACACTCACAGTCTATCCAACTATCATCAACATCACCATCACAAAAATCCTCTGTCTCATCCAATGCTCTCAGCACTAAAGAAGGAGAAGAAAAAAGGGTCATTATATCCTCTTGCTCAGAACTACCCTCACTCCGTCCATTTGATGATTTACAATCTCATCGAGAATTAAATTAAACAACTATTCACCGTCCCTCTCTCTCTCTCTCTCTGTCTTACCCACCCGACAGTCATCGTCGCAGTGGATGGTAATAGAGTGGATGTGAGAACAACAAGACATTATCATTCTTTTACTTCTCTCTCTCTGTGTACTACAATGTGGTGTGTATGTACACCAAGTGCAATCCAATGATATTTAGTAATACAATAATTTGTAATTAATTGACATGAATACCAGGCATTTGGCTTTTTGACTTGTTGGGGGTACCCCCCAACAAAGACAACACACATCCATATCTTTGTACATCGTCAGTCGTCAACAAATGATGAATGATGACTACAAAATATTTTTGTGTTGTACATTTGCGTCAATGTGAAACACATGGAAGAAATCAAAGCCTTAATTACCAAGTATCAAATTAGGAGGGTTGAGGACACATTTTTTAAAATCTAGAGACAGACAAAGATCTTTCTCTCTGTGTTAGGCGTCTCAGTTAAATTCAATTACAATTATCATTATCCATGCAATTCACTAGAAGTCATGAGATGACAAATTACAGTCGAACAAATCCCTATATATTCTCCTCGTCCTCCGCCTTCTTTTTGATTTCGAGTGGACTCCACTCCTCTTGATATGATTAGAATCATCATGGGTGAATTGATGATGACAAAAAGGACGGGTGGATGCTGTGGTCTTAATTTCAGAGGCAGCAGTCAGTGCAAGAGCAGACGACTTTCCAAAAACTAATATTATAGACACGTGAATTTATAACCAAACACAATAATGAGTCAGTCCATCCATCTTCAAGATGAGAGAGAGAGATACTACCACACTACACGGTATAGTGTGTACTTATTACTGTGTGTGTCTGTACTACAGACTCTGTAGTTTTAGATGCATGGATCCAAAAAAAATTAAACTGAGCTCTGCAAAGGAGGAGGGTCACACACACTCTCACACAACATGGTGCAATTATTTTGAGAGGTCAATAAAAACATGAACTTTCCTCGTAGAGTTACTGGCTGTATTCAGTGGTTGTACGACAGTGTAGTTGAGAGAAGGCAGAAGCCATGGATAAATATATTTTGTACACACACACATCTCTCTAGCCTCACAATAAATGAAGGTGTCAAAAAGAAAAGTTTTTTCATCACACACATCCACACATCTCCACAAATTCTTTTTTACCTATTCTACAACAAGTTTGAGTCCTCTTTTCTCCATTTCAAAATGCCAAATGAGTAAAAAAAGGAGAGAGAGTATTCAAACTTCTCATCCCAAAAACTGAATCCACACACACACACACTACACACGTTAGTTAAAATAATAATAATATTATATGGCTTCCTCGACATGTACTCACTTCATCCCCCCTCACTTCATCTCTTCAACAACACTCATCTACTTAACACTTTTATCGTCAGTCTGTATGCTCCCAACATTAAATCTCACTCTCATTATCTTTTTTTCTCTCTCTCTTCTTTTACACAGAGAGAAGTCATCTCATCAAGGATTCATGGCATGCCAGGGAAAATGGACAGGACAGACAAGACACAAGTCATCCTCACACACTTTTTCCACCCTCCTCAGTCTCCACGTACAAGAATAGCACAAGAATGAATTATACTAGTGTAAATTGAACCAGTACGCCATGCACATGTGTGTATGTAGAAAAAAGTTAAAATTATTCATCTCTCCCCATCCCTTCTACTCATCTCA
Source organism: Pygmarrhopalites habei (assembly GCA_009870185.1). Lineage (NCBI taxonomy): Eukaryota > Metazoa > Arthropoda > Collembola > Symphypleona > Arrhopalitidae > Pygmarrhopalites > Pygmarrhopalites habei. The sequence goes on from WJFB01000081.1 coordinate 50,354, forward strand.
CAACTTCAATTCTGCCATTGGACAAGGAGTTGGACAAAACCAAAATCATCCCCTCGAACAACAAACAACTGTACAATGAATTAAAACTTCCAAACCAACTATAAACCAACCACACTCCTTCAAAATATCCAGCTACCTGTAATTATAAAATTGCACTGTCGACAGACCCTACCTTCTCTGTGTGTACAATTTATTTATATGTACCATCTTCCACACACACACACAAATACTTGCATGTTTGTGTGTAGAGAGAATAGAAGCCTGGAAAAACGAGTTGAATGAAATAAAATTATTTGCCTGAATGCTTCAATCCATCTGCCCTCACTCACTCTCCTTTACATGAGTAATAAATACAATACATCAATATCAATAGTGTGAATACAATGACTCTTTCCCTCCCATTACACCTTCCTACCTGTTCAACACACACACACAAATGGAATACAAATGAGGATGTCTAAAATATGCAAACTGTGTAAATGTTTTAATTTCCCATTTTATCTCCTGTGCCACTCACAACAGTACACAAACACACGCATCAATATCCAGAGAGTAACAACAAAACAATGACTAAATGGCTCTCCAAATAGACTCAATTTCCTCCTGTCTCTTGTCTCCAATTGTGGAAGAGATGAGTGTAACAAATAATTGTAAAAAAGGATGGATAATCATAATATTATTACGACACTACACACTGGATGGTAAACACTTTGGTACATCCTACGGCTCATTATATCCATCAATACAAACACAAATCCATATGTGTCGAGTTGAAGAACCACTTGGAAATTTTTTTTCATAATAATACACAAGGACAAACACCTTCAAGAGACGAGGATACTTGACAAGGAGTAACGAGTGTCCGCAAAAATAATTGCAACCCTAAAGCTACCCTTTCCAAACATCCTCACTCAAACTGACTCAGTACTCACTCATGATACACACAGTCAAAGAAAAATCTAATAAATAATCACTCCTGACTCCCATTCAATTTTTAGCGAAACCTTTGTCAGGGACATCAGACTTTAATGTATGCTTCCTCAAAAGTGTCTCATTACTCCAAACAAATTCATTTTAAAATCCCATTCTACCTTTCCTAATTATCTTTCTCATTGTACAGCATATCTCTCCTTCCAACAGGACAGGACACAACAAGCAGAGAGAGAAAACCCACACAACTCTTACTTCCCCCCATTAAGATTTGAATATCTGTTATGAAAATTGAACAAAATTTTCCACAATTATTTTTTGTGTGCTTGCAATATCGTCCAAGTTCATCTGCCTCTTGTCCTCCATTGTACTCTCTCGTAATAGTGAATCCACCATGTGGATTTAACAAAGCATGGAGTCCACACCACAATAATAAGATGAGATGGGGACCATAAAAAACCCTTATCGTCTCACCTCACGGGAATGGAATGATTTGGACGTGTTTAACATGGCAAGACCAGGACACAAAGATTTTGGTTTGTAGTATGCCATGAAATTTATCTCTCTTTCTCTCCCTCTCTCTCTCTCCATTGACATTTGGTATACAGATTGTGAAGCTACCATCCTTTCCTCTTCCTTGGTGAGGAGGAGGAAGAGAAGAGAAGAGTTGAATTGTTAGTGGTGTTTAAGTACTCGGAGGTGAAAAAAATTGAATTTTTAAAGGTAACTAAGTGCATTGTGAGTCTACCCCTGCAGAACATTAGACTCGTTTTGTTAGGCATGGAAGATGCGAGGAAGAAGAAGAAGGAGAAGCTGCTGCTGTTATTGCTCTTGCTCCCTCAGATGATATCCCAGCCGAAAGAGAAAACTAGAAAAAGATGATCATCATCCTGTATGTACATAGCTTTTCTACTATTTCCTTGTGTGTGTGTCACCGATGACTACAAGGGAGAGATGGAGAGATGAAGCTTCATACGCAATAATAATAATAATGGAGGAGGAGGAGAGGGGACGGTGAGTTAAAGAGTGAAGTTGGTTCTGGTTCCGATTGAACAAGTCATTGTGACGACTGGAGGCTATCGGATATTCATCTTAGCATGTATCCGTAGCCACATCCTCCCTCTCCCTCCATTACACTACACATTACAATATAACAGTTCAAGTCAGCTAAGCTCCGTCCTTGTTATTAGCCATGGATGACCGGCCTAACCCAACTCTTGACTCTCTTGAGAATTAAAATGAAAATTAGAGAGAGAGACGAAGAGGAAGAAAAAACTTGTGTCCGTGTTCAGAGACAAGAAAATTCAAAGAGAAGCAGAGCTGGAAACTTCAAAGTGCATTTACCACTTGATTTTTTAACACCAGGCAACGCCGAAAAACAACTACCTGTTCCTCTCTTTCTTTCTCTCTCTTGTTCCTGTCCAATTTAATTGCGAGCTTCTCTCTCTCCAAAAAAATTATCAAACAACATGAAATTTACTTTACAATTTTTACACACACAATGAAAACATATGCAGACAGCATGGAACATTGTAGAGTGGTAGAGTGAAGAAACTTTTCCAGAAACTCTTTTTACGACGTTCATAATTATGGATAATAGTGTGTGTTTGTGATAATTCTCTCCTTAACTTTACTGGCCTGCCACGTCAAAAATGTGAGACGGTTCCACTCGCCGTGGTCACTCATGGCTGACTCTTTACTCATCCTGGTGAGTGTACCACTAGTGCTTCTTCCTCTTGTTGTTGTTGTTGTGATTGACTTGACCAAAGAAAGAGAGAAGAGAAGGAGGGTTTCGATTTTTTTAGCCCAGTCTGTGTGAGTGGACAGGGAAATTTGTGTTTGGTTATACAGTGTGTGTGTTTGTGTGTGTGTGGTACACACACACACTACACAGTGTAGTAGAGTCAATGTACAATGAGTGCGATGACCCAGAAAGGATGAAGAAGAAGACACATTCTAGGAACAAATATCTCCTTATTTAAAATTCCAATTGCCTCTCTGCTGACATACTTTGATGCCCACGACTTGCTTTCAATTGTTCATCCGTCCATCTGACATGGGAAGAGGACAGAGGAAGAGAGACTTTTAGTAAAATATGATACACAACAAGACTACCAATGTCAATGATGTCCACTCAACAACATAACATAACATGACCCCACTTTATCCTTACAAATTAACAAATTACAAATTAATCAATTTTTCCCTCAACACAACTTTCTGAAGCCGCAAAACACGTGTATTGGCATCAAACACATCGACACACACACACTGGCGACGTGGTGTCCACCGTCCATGCATAGTAAATTAGGAGTGTTTCTAGTTTTTTCAACCTTTTTGGCCCGTGTCCACTCCACATTCTGATTTTGTGTGTGTGTCTGTGTGCAGAGAGGATACTCGATCAGAAAAAGAGAATTCATCGATTTATCCATTCCTTGGTACACATGAGTTGGAAATAAAGTACTCAGGATCATCCCGACTTGCCAACAAGCGTACTCACTTGAGGGAAACAAAAAACCACACACACTCACTCACTCTGACTTGGAAATGTCCGATTTTAGCCAAAGTACTTTAGAGAGGGTGAAGAAGAAGATTCCATGTAGATAACACACACACAAACGGTTGACTCTGAAAGAGTTCCTTTGATTTTTGAACATCCTCCTCTTCTCCTCTGAGACGACTTTAGAATACCAATCAAGACAATATTTTTTATTTTACTATGTACTACAGTCAAATGATATGTGGAAAACTTGCAATCTCTCTCCACACCACACACACGCACACAGCAATCCTCATCTCCAAGAGTTTAATGGAGCCAGCCAAAAAAATTATGTTTTTGAACGTGCATTCAATTGCACTTCTCTCTCTCTCCAACTTATTTACAATTGATCTTCCTTCATCTCTATATTTCTCTCTGTGAGTTTCACTACTGACAGTTTGTCAACACAAATCAACTTTTACAACAATGTCAACCCCTTGTTGCTCTCCTAACTAAATTTATTATATATTTACATTGTGTCAACTTGCATTCTACATCCCTTCTCTTCAAGCACACACACATCACAGCTCACACAGTTGAATGCTAAATGCAATAAACAAAAATATTTCTCAAGCTTCAGCATCACAAAATTTGGGGACATTTCTCAAAATCTCTTTGTACATCTGATCAATCCAATGGGCTCATCAAACGCAGGAAAAAAAATTGTTGAAGGCCGAGAATGTAAAATGAAAAATATGATACACACAAATACTAATTAAAAATTCATACAGTATCCACCATCTCATCTCATCTCTCTTTTCCTCTCTCTCGGTCAAACTTGTTCGAGTTAGGTAGGAGCAAGAAGAAAAGAGAGAAGGAAAAAAACAAAATTTCTCTGATGTAGTTCAAGAGCGTTTCATCCTCTTTTAAGGCAATAGACCCACTTTGTACGACACACTATATATTACACCCTATCACACGGCAAATCACAACTTTATATTTTTTAATTTCATACACACTCACACACAACCTATTGATTCCATCATATGTACATGTGTAGTGTGTATGTATGCAAATGCAAAATAACAGGTGAGGAGAGATGTTCTGTGCATTTTTTTGGATGCTACTGCAATTTTTCCGTGCACTCAATCTCCACCTCTTCTGTATCAATTTATCTTTAATATTTTTGCATTGAGCTTGCTACAGAAAAATGAAGAAGAGGAGGAGGAGGAGGAAAAAGCTTTCTTGCCAGAGATAAAACTTTTGCAGTGCACAAACAGATGTGTGATACCGCCAAGTCAATTGTACCGACAGGAATATATATACCAGTTTTGTGTGTTGTTCGCCTCATACAAAGTATTTACATATTTATGTGTGTGTAGTGTGATTTCTCCTTGTAAGTTATTTCATCCACACATTTGCAAGCCACGATTTCATGTCTCTCATGTGCATCTTGAGCCTCACGTGCTCCTCTCTGCACTCTCGAAACACAGAAGGATTTCAGTGAGTTAGAATCACATCAGAAACCCAATTGTACTCTGAATAAATAAATTCTCTAATCTTGCCAACTCAATGATAGTCAGCTCTCTCTTTCTCTCTCCTATCTTTCTCTCTGTGAAGTATCCAATCTTGAGTTTTGTTGGTGTAATCATTTTTAATAAAATGTACAATATTTCAAAGACATACGGAATACTGTATTCCAGTTCTTGAAATTATTACATTTCATACTATTATTACTCTCTCCCATCCAATATTATCATCCAAATTGACCAGTGTTACAAAAGCCAATAATCTCTTTCAGTTTCAGGTTTTGACAAAACGTTCTCAACCCACACAGACGCACACACACAAACTACCCAATCCACCCTTCAGTCCATCACCCATCTTCTTATATAATGTATTTATTTAAGTTTGCATGTTATGCTTCACAGCTCGTAAAACTGCTCCTGCTTTTTAATTTTCTGCTAAATGCCACATTCATGTGAAATTATGATGCAATCCGTAATGTGTGTGTGTGTGTCTAACTGCTCTCGTAATAAAATTTAAATATCCACTCAAAACATCTCTCTCTCTCTACACACAGTTTTGCGATGTTACGTGAGAGTGGAGAAGACACAAAATATCCACTGTTGTATTTACAACCTTGCAGTTACTTTGTAATCAACATCAAAATCGATAAAGAGAGACAGAGACGAACAAAAAACTTCTATTTACTCTGTACGCTTCAAAAATTTTCAAAATGTCAACAGGTCAATAAACTAAGCCAGACAGACACGATCATCACATCATCAAAGTGAAGGAGAGGAGCGACAGTTGTGTGCCACCGAAACCTCAAAGTCATTATGCAAGTTTATGACATAACTGCCACCTCATTTCATTCGAGAAGTCGAGGCCCAGGAAACAAAGTGTTCACCATCTCCTCATCTTCTCCGCTTCTCTGCGAGGAGGTGACAAAACAAGATTTAACATTCAAACTCTGCCAAATCATTTCCATCGACCAACTTTATCCAAACTACTGTAGACACACACATTACAAGCTTAAAATTCAAAATTTCATAATTTCCATGATTTTATCCTCCCCCTCACCAGCACCAGCAGAAGAAAAAGTGTCTTATCTATTCCGGATTGCACTATTGCAGTAATGTATTATTCATTCTCTCCTCCTAACTATTACACACATTGACTCCAATTTAGAAAAACTAAAATAGATAAATAACTCAAGCTCAAAGTTTTGTGTGTGCCCGTCAAGTCGTCCAGTTCGGTTCCTCTACTCATCAATAATGTAATCATAAGAAGAAAGAGGGAGGAGGAGGATGGCTTGAAGATCTTGATCAGCCTCACTGGGGAAGCTCTGTCTTGAGACGTCCATTTGGCCAATTTGAGAGAATGAAAAGGTCCGACAAAAGCATTATTAAAAGTTTTGTCTTGAAGCATACACACACGTGTGTGTGTGCAGTACTTTCACGGATCTTTACCTTACAGAGATGTGTGTGTATTTGTGTGTGTGTGTGTACAGAGAGGAGATAGAAACTTCATGATCGAAAATCTGAGTGTACAGCACAACAGGGGGTTCAAATGGAGGATAAATCATAAATCATCTTTGAATATCCCAATAAATATATACCAATATAAAAACAGCTCTCTCTCTCTCTCTCTATTCTTCCTGCATCATGGACAAGATATAGTAGTGTGTGTGTACCTCCTTTTTCTACTTTATTCTGCCATGATTTAGTTGACAGTAAATCTGTCCAAGCCACCCTTCCTTCTTCAATCTGTTCGGATTTATGAACAAAATTTTAATTCCAAAACCACGATTCCTCCGCCAATGCACCAAATAACTCACTCTAATAAGAGAAGAGAAGAAGGGATTCAATAATTGTGGAGGGAAACTAAACTCCACATTTCTCTTATATAATTTTCTGAATGGAGTAATATTCTATATTTACCTAGTATTTATTTTTTCATTCTGAATTCACAAACATAATTATGACAATTTACATTGATAATCTGGTCATTGGTCCCTCTTCCTCTCAAGTTCGAATCCAAGAGCACGAGCAAGTGAGGAAGAGAGACGGATGAAAGGGAGCGTCGAAAAGTATGAAGATTAGAGTTAATAAGTAGACACAAAGTCTTTTCTTCCCCTGTAAATAAGTTAACTGTTGATTTTTCGTCAACAAATTACTCTGCAGAGCATCCACACGACGACACACAGCTCTACTTCCCTATCCATCATCCTATTACAAATACTTAAAGTAATCACTCTCATGATGATGATGATCACCGTGAGCATGACATGACCATGGTTTTGTTCCCAAGCTTCAAAATCCTCCTTGCTCCTCCATAGGACTACAATTTAGTCACTAAATGCTTGTGGAATTGTAGACCAAAGTCTCAAGTAGACTATTGTATGCATTACTGATTTTAAGTACTGTCATTGTACAAATACTCCTTTTATACTCTCCTTCCAAGTTCATGATCAATAATTTTATTATCCATTTGTGCCGTACTAAATGTCATCCATGTATCAATACCCTATCATATTAAATATTGTGATCCTAATCTTTCTCTTCCTCTCCATTTATCCTCTTTCAATTGTGGGAATTCCACGCTTTGGCATCCCCACTCCACTCTATCTCATACAGCAACAGTCGGACAAAAAGCCATTTCGAGAGGTACTTTAAGAGTGCAAAAATCTCTTCTCTAATACCACACACACACACACACCACGGAACGACGAGAAGGTGAGACGACAGATGCCTGAGATTTTTGTGGCGGCTTGACGTATCATGATTCTCCTCATCTCTCTCTCTCACTGTGTGTGTGTGTGTCTCCTATTGGATGACAATGGCAGGAGAAAATTGAACTGTTCATTGACGTATGCGTGTGAACCTTCAGGATGACATTAGAGACTGTCCTGAACCAAAACTCACATAGTGGCCCTTGTATCCACAAATAAAAAAATCCATTAAAGCAATCACACACGGCGTATACAGTACTGTACCTCCCTGCCAACACTCTAGACAATATCAGACGTTGAGCATATGGAGGAACTAAAGTTTACTCTAAACACACACACACGAGCGTGTGTGTACATCAGCCTCTAGCATAGAATAGTGTATGTATATGAAACAAGGTGTATGACATGAACTGTACATGTTTGTACATCATCAAATTTAATAAAGCAAGTTTCCATCTCCTCCCTCTCTTTTCAACAATACATTTATGTGTGCTACATATAAGTATGTAACGTCTTGAGCTCTCCATCTCAACAAAAGAGCTCGAAGAGAGTAGAGTAGAGAGAGAGAGGAAGCGGAAATCACTTGTGTGTCTCATCCGTTCGCAAAAGCCATTCGCAATTTCAACTCTCCTTCTACCTTCCCTTTAGTCGTCTCTACATACTTTTCATCCATTATAAACTGTGGAGGATAATATAAAGATCTTCTATTCAGCCATTCAGCTTTTCATGGACATGGGTCAGCCCCTCACGTACATCAACGTGACACTATCCATCCCGTTGCTCTCTCTTTTCATCCCCACTCCCCACCTACAATGTACATTACACACTTGGCATTTGCATCCTAATACATGTAGATCGGCTCTATCCGTTTAATCATCACTCTTCACATTATGCATTTCTTCTCTCCCTCCCTCTCTCTCTCTCTCGTGTGTGTGCGTGTGTTCCCTTGTTGTTGTTGTAGTAGTAACTCAAGTACAATGCCATGCTGTCTGACAATACGTACGCCTCAATTGAATATTTTTACCGAGAGAGAAAGAGAAAATTGGCTGTAAGGATTTTTTGCCTATATATGTACGAATCTGCCCTTTACCTTAAAGTACACATGCTCTGGTAGACGACTAAGAAAAAGATGGGTAATAAGAGAAGGGATGAGCTGAGATGGAGTAAAAAAACAGGAAAAAGTTCTTAGTGAGTGAACACTTGGTGTGGCTCTATTTGCTCACCAAATTAAACGGACTTCCCCCACCACATTCTATCTCTACACAGACACACACATCCAGCCAAGACACATCACATGTCTTGAGTGTGGCAGACTTGGAGCGTCGTATAGGAGAGAGAGATGGATAGATCCACCTGAAGACACACTCTTGTTGTGTTGAAGTTGTGTATGTACAAAATAATGAATGATACGCCATTGACCTTTCCTTCGGCTGAACCCATCCACGTAATTTGTACGCATTATTCCATTCTTAATCATCATAAAAACACACACGCGGAGTGAACCTACTCTACTCTACACAGACACAATGTGACTGACTAGTACACACACGTGTACTCAATCCCTTCTCAAAATGTGTCCTGTTTTTGCATCATGTTCATAGTTTAAAAAAAATTATAAACATAAATTGCTTTTTTCCCTCCTCCTTCCGATAATCCGTTCCGTAGAAAAGTGGACGGTGGAGATATTGTGTGTCTGTACGTTGTACAAGTAAGGCAAATTAAAGGGAACATTTCTATTATGCAAACTTATTAGCACGGAAGATCTTGTCATTCCCCATTTTGTCTATACAAAAATCTGAAATATACTGTAAGCTTCATAAGAAGATTGTGTATGAGTGTGTGTACATACTCACAACTGTATACTAGCAGACTCTCTACCTGTATAACATCTGTATGTTTGTGTAATCGTGACTTTGTCAAGTATTCACAAGACAAATCAACGGTATATACTGTACTCACAAAAAAAATTGGCTATAAAAATAGACAAGAGAGTGAGAGAAAGAGTAATGACAATGCAATGTTGTAAAAAAATCGTATTTAGCAATAAAAGGACTTGAGACTTTGGCTTCTCAATGTTCCAGATGTGCCGTCCCAGTCTATGCTCAGATACTTATGTACTTTATGTATGCATGATGAACTGTTGGACTGTTTTTACCTCATCATCAAGGAGACGAAGGAGAGTGGGGCTTCAACTTGACTCCCCACAAATACGAGACAAACAAATAATAATAATGAGGGGAACAAAAGCCCAAACACCACAATACGTTGTTAGTTGAGTCAACCAACTACTTGTCTTCCGATTGTACAGTCTCAATCGTTTTGTTTTCCTTAACTATCTCAGCTAAAACTGCTACCATTCACACACGCACACCCTCCATAAACAGCGAGTCCGCATCTTGTATGTACATGTCACATCTACATATTTCTTAACCAAACGGAAAATTCAGGAAAAAAAGAGTTGGACAAGAAGAGAGTAGGGGAATGTCCCTTTCTATTACTCAACTCCACTGTACGTATTGTATAGTCAACGAAGGGGAGCGACACACACACAGAAAGAGAGAGAGACTCTCAAGACAGTATGTGAAGAAAAATTGAAAATAATGCCACAATTAAAATACACTTGACAAAAAAAAGTACAGGATGGTTGGGCAGGAAGGAGTCATTTTTTCCTGTCCTCTCTGTCTTCTGTCACATTACCTCATTCTCCTCTCTCCTCAAGTGTCATTGTGAAGTGTGAGGAACTCAAAGAGCGGACTGTCAACGATGAAATTACTTTTGTGTATAAAAATCCCCTCTCTCTCTCTCCCTCCTATCTTACTCTTATTATTATACATGTGACCGTTACAAAAGAGCTTTTTTTCCTGAACAGTTCCTTCCATTTCCAAAGAGAATATAAAGGAATTTTTCTTCACTTCCACCCTTCTTTCTATTCTCCTCTCCTCATCTGATAACACTTCAAAATGTACACAATAATGTAAAGTAATAATTATAATTATTAAGCTTTTGTTGTGTTCCTCAATGAATATTGTACGTGTAAAAATCCACAATCCCCATTAACACACACACACTCATTCACTCTCAGCACATTTTTTTCCGCAATGAATGTTACTTCATTGTCATTTTATTATGACACACACACAACACACAGTTGACAACAGTCACATCCTGAGTGCCTTGAAAAAGACACACACACACACATGGACACTATTTTTTTCAGATCAAAGAGTTCCCCACTTGGAGAGTGACAAGAAATGTAAATTTTTTTAATAGTTTCAACTGAGAGAGGCTTGTGACTGTTCATGGCATTGGTAAATATGCGTGTGTGTGAAGTTCGCGTGGGGTCAGACAGAAAAGAGAGAAGGTCTAAAAAAAGATGGATTAACCAAGTGTAATTTTTGCCAGGAGAGGGAATAATCTCTCCGTATTTTCTCCACATGAAGAATTTCATCCTTCCAATTGAGAATCATGCATGAAGTTGTGTGTGATGTAATGACACACGCACTGATAGGTATATATGTAAAAAGAGAGTAATTTTGTAGTCTCTTACCATCAGAAGATGATGGCACAGCAGCTTGACTGTCGTGGAGTGTCTCATGGATGGGACTGCAATTGTCTTCTGCAGAACCAATCCCACTAGATCGACCACAAGATTCTTGTTCCCTTGAAGCGTACGACCGTCGATTTCGTTGTGGCCCGGAAGAACCCACGACGGCTGGATTTGAACAACGTCTCGAGTCAATCCCTGTGAAGTTTCCTCGTTGTCGGTGCATCGTGTCATAGTCTCTTGGAGGCAGGAGAAGTGGACTATTTCTTTTCCTTGCATTCAATTTTTCTCTCAACTCTGCTGCGAGGGAGTCGTACAGTGTGGCAATTCGGTCTGAAGTCAAATTTGATGTTCCAGAACCGGATCCAAAACCTCGGTCAGAATTCTCTGACGAGTCGGATGTACGGTCAAATTCGGGTGTTCCTCTATCACGTTTCGTAGGACTATGACTTGAAGGGAGGAGTCCTTCATGGGAAATAATTAAAAATGATTCCGTATTTTACTTTTTTGAAAACTTACTAAATTGGAACCTATAAATATTGTACAAAAAATAAATACTGAATTAAATACCTTTTGACTGCAGGCGTGATTCAATATCTCGAAACTTTCTTTGATTATCTTCCCGATTCACTAAAGTCTCCAACTGTTGCTTCAAAATTGATGCTGTCTCAGGTGAATCACATCTGCAAACACAAAAAATCATCAATTAAAGAAATTGCAATTAATTCACGATTTGGTACAAGAAAAGATGTAAAGACTCTCTCTCTCGTCAGTTACTCCTGAATTTAAAAACATGTTCATTCCCCTCAGTTGCCTTCCATTATCAAATGTAATTATGTATTTTTTATGTAAGAGAACCTTACGAGTCACCCTCATTGTTTATGTCCTCCTGTACGTGTGTGTTTTCATTCTTTTACTACACACGGTATGCATGAATCGGATTTTTTATGTTACAATTTAAATCTAGTTTTTAAATTTTTATTCTTGTTTTACAACTGCTCCAGTTCCAATCCGCCATCTTCCCAGAGTATCTTTACTCGCTCTTCCATCCACTCAAGGATAAAGACATCAATCTGCCTCGGAATGAGTGAGTGAGACGTGGAGTGTGGGAAGGGACACACAGACACAAAGACAAAAAATAACTATGACACTAACTTATCTTTTTGGCATAAACCTACAAAGTCATGTATGTACAACAGGCATGTCATCCTCATCATAATCTAATGTATGTAATAAGAGCACTCTGCTCCATTGGCAAATGTGATAATAATGGTCACACAGACACCACCACCAACACCAGTCCATTGTGAGTCAGTCAAGTGAAACAGTCAAGTCGACAGTCCAATGGACTCGTACATTGACAAACAAGGAATTATGATGATACCCAATCTTCAAAAAATACCCACCTCTCTCTCTCCACACACACACATCCACACACACGACGTAACCATCACGCGGATCACTCCAAGGAGAGACGAGGGGGAGACTTGGTTAACTTGTGAATAAGTACAAATGATAACAACAAATTTCGCTCACTCACTGACCATCATTAAAACAAAATATGCTGCAATAGCAACAGCAACGACAACAATGTTGACGTATAAATTATTTATGACATTCCACTGCCTTGATAGTCCAATTGTTTCAAACGTGAACTCCATATATTATCATTGTTATTATTATACTGTTTAATCTGTCCCCACCTAAGATCAATCAAAATATCTAAACAGATCATAAATAGCACACACACACACGTACACACTGTCAACTTATTCTGTTGTTGAAAATATCATTTCAGTATCCCCTCCTCCTCCTCAAGAACAATTATCATCCTTCTAAAATTGTACCACGCTCGCCACGCACGTCACCCTCATTAATAGTCAATCCTAATCAAAAGTTTTGGCTCGACCATATTTGATATGACACATTATGATCGTATGTAATGGTGGTGGATTAAATATTTTCAAGCTTCTAAATTACTCAAGATTTACAATGGTCGACACAGTGACAGGGGAATGGGACTAACAACAACAACAATCCCATTTACGTCCTCTCTCAAATATCTTGGACACGAGACAGGTCAAAGGCAATTCTCAAATATCCTACCTTTTAATCCCACTCTCTCCACACACACACACACACACAAAAGTGACTCACAATGTGACAGACTACATTGAGAAACAATTTGGGTTATCCCAAGTGGATAGTGTGTCATAAAATATCAAAATACCATATCACGTTCAAAAAATATGAAGGTACGGCACGTCAAAATGTCTATCCATTTTTGAAAGGTTTTTTTAAAAAAATACTTTCTCTAAAAAAATCTCCAAAATTCCTTACATAATCTTAATCACACTCAAAAGACTGTATTGAAGGCACACAGTCAGCCAGTGTAATGTACAAAAGATCTACATTCTCTCCCTGATAAACTCTGTCGCCGACAATTTACGATCCTAATCAATAGTAATTTATAGCTTCGATACTATGTAGCCAGACACGTCATTTCATACTTAAAACTCGTAAGACAAAAGAACTTCTTCCTCCACCAAAAGAATCTCGTCTAAATATCGTCATAAAGATAAATATTAAATATTTGAAAACACTAAATGTTGAGAGAGAGGAAAGAAGCAGTACATGCCAAAACCTTTTAGATTTAGATTAATGAGAGAATCAAAATCTCAAGTCCAGCACTTTAATATCTTTCTCTCTCTCTTTCCAAGACAGGATACACTCTCAAAACACCGCAACTGGATTAGATGAGGTCTGACTTGATGAGTTTGAGTCTCTCACGATCCCCTTGCATTTTTTATCATTGGAAATACTGACCTAAATCCATCTCGATTTATTACACACAAACAGACAAACATCACCGTACATAATTGTAGTAGTTGTGTCTTCCATTTTACTTTATGGAGGATCTCAGCCCAAGTACGTAGTAATAGCAGGAGTAGAAGTGTCGTAAGAGAGAGAGAGAGACTACGGATAAATGCAAACGTCGTAAAAGTGGATCAAATGAAAAACCGACTCTTTTCTCCCTGTCCACCGTAATTCAGTCCAATAAAAAAAACAAAAATTCTTTTGCTAAGGAGAAGAAAATTGAGACAAAACTGTGGATAATCGGACTATTATTACAACTCCTCTGCTACTCCCCCTTTTCATCAATCATTGATGACTTAATTTGTTTTGCAAATTCCACTGACTAATGAGAATGGAAAATGGGATGAAAGGGAATGTGTGTTGAGAGTTTCCTTTCATTGATAAACAACCAAGAAAAAAAGGACAGCAAAAAGAGAGAGAGAGAGAGGACTGGGTGATTGGGAGAATTTGATGAACAATTTGAGCATCTTACCCCTACAGAGTGAATCAAAGATAAAATTAGAAAGACAAAAATGAAAAAGAGAGAGAGAGAGATAAAAAGTAACCATCTCATTACGGAGAGTTCATTAAAATCAAAAGCAGAGAGTTCAAACCAAGGAAAAGGAGATTTTCTTTGCACATATTTATATATTGCTTATATATATCATCAGACATCGTCTCTCTCCCTCTCTCTCTCTCTCTGGTTCTGTTTGTGTGTCTTATATATTTGTAAAATGGCTTTGACCCGCGTTTTGAAAACCAAGAACCTTTACACACTCTGTCTACGACGTCTTTGTACAGACATACGATCTGATCTTCAATACTAATTTACCTTGAAGCAGTGTGTGTGTGTTAGCGAGTGTTGTGTGTAGCTGGAAGTTTTGAGCAACTTTCAAGCTTTTGAATGAAATTAGCGATTATACCAGAAATCCATATCAGAATTCGTGATATCCGTTGATGAAATTGATCACATGGCATGGCATACTAAAGGAAGAGGAGGTGGAGAGAGAGAGACTGTAGTGTATGTGCCGTCCCTTTAGGGAAGAATCAAGAGAGAGAGAGAGATGTGGAGGGAGAGAGGAGTAAAAATGAAGGGGAAAAAAGAAACCCAGCAACATGAACAAGTTTTCTACACACACACACACACACACACACACACAGCGAAAAGGCAATTCAAACTGGATTGAGAGAATTCCTCATTCCTCAACATTGACTCGAGAGAGAGAGAAGAGGAGAAAAGAAATTCTCTTCTTTTTTTACTGCACCTACCACCACTACCACTACAACCACCATCAACAACAGCAACAACATCAAGACCATCACAATAACAAAAGGATCCCAGTCGACATTTCCTTTTCGTCTTTATATTGCTTCTATTTAACAAGACTACCACTCTGCACTGTACAGAGGAGGAGGAGGAGTGTGCACTGCATCTAATTAGATCGTTTACATACAAGTGGTTCTATAAAGTCATCCATGTCATCTTTTCCCTCTACGTCTACAGTCTACACAGCATGGGAATAAACACTCGAGTTTAGTCATGAGCATCCAACTTCCTCAAGATTTTGTCATCATTTTACACACACACACTCTGATCTTGATTCATATAAAACATTTTACGGTCTTCCACACACACACATTTTTATTGATATTCCATTGATGGGGGAAAAGACTGAGGGAGGTGTACAGTTGTGACTGTTGTTGACGATGATGTTGTTGTTATTTCTCCTCCTGCTGTTGCTGATTAGATCTTCGTCTCTTTTAAAGATCCATTAACCGTTCAAATCACCCTCGTCTCCTTCCCCTCTCCTTTTATTACATGTGAGAATATTTTTTTTAGAGAAAAAACAATGTGGAACTCTCCTCCTCCATTACAGACTTTCTTGGAGCAATGCAATATTGTCTAATGAGTGTAAATACCACATCGTATCATAATAAATAATTGTTTATTAGGTGAGAGGAGAGCAGTCACTCTCTCATACTGTATGCACATCCATATCTATAGCGGAAAAAGAGAAGTCTGTGTTCAGTCATTACGAGAATTTTTCATTCACATGAGCAAACAACAAGAAAGTCATAACAGGTGAGTTTGTGATTTGTGATGGAAGGGAACTGATGAGAAAAACCAGTATTCAGTATTTACAATAAAATGTGGAAAAATTATGTTGCGCTGAGACTCTTGAGGAACAAAATGCAGAGAGAGAGAGAGGAAGAAGGAAACGAAAGTAGGAATTGAATGAAAACAATGGAAATGTACCTGTAACAGTGGACATGAACCGGACATTTCGTATCAGGATTATAGATAAGAAGTATGCAAGAGACAATGTCATCGTTTGGCGGAGGTGCCTGAATAACCTGTAAAGAATTAAGAAATTGTATATGAATAGTGGAGGAGGATTGGACAAATTACAAATTAATTTTAAAATTCCAAACATGACTATAATTAGCCAAAACAATCACATTGTTAAATAAATGGGGAAGGAGGTTACACAAAGTTTAAAACAAATTGACTAGATAATTGGACAACACTTACACAAGTGATCGCATGATGAGGAATAAAGTGTTTTTCAGTCTGACTCTCGGCGGTCGCAATACGTTGATTACATGGAATGATTTTGAGTCCTTTATTGCTGACTTGAAGTGTTACTTTAAGGGCTTGCATTCGATGTTTCTGTCATAGTCATGGATGAAACAATTACGTTAGTCAATATTATTTTAAAAAATGCATATATTTCCACACAAAATGTTTTGACGAAAGCCCTACCTCTTGTGACACCATGTACTGAAGTACAGGGTCAATGTAATGCTGACCCCGTAGTCCTTTTGACTCTTTGGCACCTGTAGCACAAGAAAACAAATAATTTAAACGGTGAAGTGGGAAGGGATTTCACGACATTTTTCATTTCATTAACTAAATGATTACATACTTTTGGGAGTATGAAAAGACATGGTGTACTCACCCAAGAATAAGACATAGTAGGAAGATTTTTTCATTTCCGACATGTTAATAACAAATCAGCCAACGAAGTAAAAGAAAGGGTTTTTTGTTTAAGTACAGTCCTTGATTATAGATGACTGGGGGGAAAGAAAAGAGAGTCGGGGAATCGGACTGTGAAGAAAAAGCAGTGTATGCCGACTGTAATTTGTCCTAATGATAATTATATTGATGATAGTTTAACGTGGGTGATGATAGTGGTGACAAAACACACACACAGAGTGTGGAGTGTCTGATGCTGGCTCCTCCGTCTACTATATGGGGATACGCAGGGATGTAGAGTCAGCAAGGCACGTTGATCACGACCATTCGTCCTTCCTCCTCCTCCGCCTCTCCTTTTCCAAGTCTTCAGCCGGCCAAGATGCACAGGAAGCTAACTGTGAGACTGCAACGTAAAATTACATCAGTAAATTAAACATCACGTAAGTATTAAAAAAATCCTTATTCCTACATGTATTATGCACACACAGTACTCTGTACACCGGTGTGTGTACAGAGTATGAGTGCACACACGTAAATAATATATGGTCTCCGATTAAATCACCCATAGCCTCAAAACATACATTCGTCTGTTATGTGATGTGTTCCACTGTCAAGTGCACCATCACAAATAATATGCAGCACCCATCTTCAAATCAAATGATGACCATAGGATAAACCTGTGTAGTTCTCTGTATTATCATTTGGTTGTAAACAACTGTGTCTTATATGGTGTCTTTCCCTTCATCCTAGTAGAAAAAATTGTGTAACACACAAACACACACACAATTCCTTGATAGTGGACACATAGTACATAAAGTTGGATTGGGGATCTCAAGACATTTGTCTAACTTGACATTTTTCTTTTTAAGAAAGAGACAAAAATGTGGGGGGACTGTCTGTCATCCTCATCTCCATCACTGGGATCCATCCTCCATTTTAGTTTCCCTTCAAATAATAAATTATATTTTAAATGCCAGGGGACAATGAAACCTCTTTTCAAGAGAGGGACCGACAGGCTAGCAAAAAGGATGCCAGTCCACGTAATACAAAATTTCACACACACTCCAAGTAGTAAATGGAGTATAGGGCAGTAGTGACTGAGTCTAATTCTGTTTCTGTAAATTTTTTTGAAATGATGACAAAAATTTGTATTACTATACTATTATTGTGATTCTCCTTTTTGTGGGGGAAGAATAGAAAAAGAGTTTTGAATAAAAGGGAGTCTCCACCCTTCTTCCAACATTTCCTTCTTGATATTAAAATAAGATACGTGATATGACAGCCACAGATTTACAGTCATTATTCATCACCCTCATTCCCTGTCAACTCTCAACAGTACAAAGAGTCCTATTCTCTCTCTCTCTCTCTCCCCTCCTTCTTTTTCTTTATAAATGAATACCCACTTATTTATGTTTTGTGCAGAAAAAATAATTTTACACATAAAAATACTCTTTTCCTTGCGGATTCTCCATTTTTCACTTTATAATCAAGTCAGTAGTAAAGTTTCTGTGATACTATATCCTTCCACGGATACTGTCACTGTGCTTGTGTTTGTCTGGCTTTTCTATAATTGGTTGTGTGTAGAGAGTTGGCTCTCTACGGAAAGAAAAAAAATTTTCTTTATTCATTGTTATACATTGTGATTGTGAAAAAAAGAATTTAACCACTTAATCTCTTTCCACCTCCTCCACTTCTCTTACTCTTTCTCCCTGTCTACTAAATATAGGCTATGTTATAATACGTGTGTTCCATCATGTAGAATTTGTATCCGTTTATTTTTGACTTGTCTGAGAGAACTTCTCTCTTGGTATTTCACACACACGCATTACTCTACACAGGTGTGCATACAGTACGACCAGTCAACTTTGAACATGGGACTTCCATTATGATGATGCACATTATTATTGTGTATTAGAGATGTACAACCGTAGAGAATGTGCAACCAGGGTGCATACATACAGAGGAATAAAACGAGTGTATAATATGTGCATGCATAATTATGGTTTTATAACAGGTCGTTCCAAATATGGACTCTCCACGGAGAGTACAGTTAACTCCACTCCTCACTCACCGTTCCTTTCCCTATTCTTCCCATGTTTAAATTCACACTGCAAATATTCACTAGGGAAAATCGCACTGCATTATATTGTCCCCAACTACTCTCCTCATTCTCAACTACCTTACTACATAACAAGTCTTATGCTCTTTAAAATCATCCTGTCTCTCTCACTCACACACACATCACAATTTACACGTTAAAGGCAAAAATACCCTACATTTTTACAAACACGTAACACGTGTGCCTGTTTGTACTGCACTCATTAGATTTCTCCTTTAAATGTTTCTACCACTTCAATTTGAAGTCAACTTTGATTGATTACTGACCATTGGACTTGTTAATTGAGAAAGATTAATTTCTTGTTTAAACAAGGAGAGAGAATTTCAAGAGCAGGGCTAAGAGGGCACACTCACCCTCTAAAGTATTTCACCCCTCTTAAAAAACAGACAAATAAGAGAGTGGAATACAAGGGATGAGTATGAAACGTACATACATGGGCTTACAGGTAGATTTGGCTGTGTCTTCCTCTTTTTTTGCGGAAATGAAAAGATTATCACTTCTCCGTAAAATTACAAAATCGCATCTTGAGGGCACACGCATTAAACAGATTACCAAAGTGTGTAGCTGTAGCATAGCATGAGTGTGTGTGTGTGGATGTGGAATCTTCATGCTGGAAGTCAGTGAACTGCAAAGTTATTTGAGAGGAGCAAAAGAAAAGTCAGATAGCTTGACTCTCCCTCAGAGTCTCAAGCCAAACCTTTTACACATTTTAGTTCTGAGAGAGAAAATGATCCCATACACACACGGACACACACACACACACATGACACACACACAATGTCTTTGCATGATGCCAAAAAAATTTGGTTTTTCCGAGAGGGGGATAAACCGAGGCGAAAGAAAGGCTAAAATTATTTGCACACACACCTGTGCACACATGGAACAGAATTTTACCCTGGTTTACGTCACACTGTGCCCCTTGACATGTAGTAGAATTTTGGTATTAAAAAAGAGGAGTCCCTTACTACAATGGAGAAGAACAGAGGAAAATATCAACAGGATCCTCACCAATATCATAAAAATGTATTTTAACACCATTTACCCCCTTTTGTACTCCTCAGCCATTTAATTCGTAATAATTTATCGTTCTTCCGAGCCCCTCTTGATTCCTCTTGATTTTGTTCAATACACAATACAAAAGAAGAAGGAAACATTCACTCCATGCTTAAAAAATGTAAAGTATAGCTAAACGAACCGTCCATTTCACAGGGAGGAGGAGGAGGATAGGACGGTGGATAAAAAACCTGTTCTTAAACTTTCCTCAAACTTTACAAATGTCCTACTTTAGTTGAGTCACTCCTCTTAAGAAGACACACACACATTGAACGAGAGAGAGAGAGAGAGAGAGAATATGTATGTGAATGTAACACACCAATCACTTGACACAGTATTATTTTTCTCCTCATTTCCGAGTATTACATATTAAACCGACATGATCCACCCTTGATCGTACCTCCGTTAGGTTTCTCCTCCTCATCCAATATCGTATTATACTTGTACATTAGAGGAGGGCGGCAATGCGAAGGATGATCATGTAAGCCATTTTTTATAATTAGTTTTAATTAATACAAGGTCAGAATTTTTGCACAGACACAGACACTGCATGTTTGATGTAAAACTTGATCCATTATCTCCATACAGAGTACAATGTATGTAGTAATAGCTCTTCCCAGTTTAGGATGAGATTAAGGACTTGTATAATTAAACGGGAGCTCAAGATGTATGCGTGTGTGTGGAGAATACAATACAATATAAAAGACGGTAAATTGTAGATAAACTATATCATATGTGTAATGCAGATGAGCAAGATTCACTATTCAACATTTAGACGTGGAAACACACACAACAAAAAAATGTTCAATTAAACGGATCGTTTGAGCTGAATGTGTAATGTACATATTAGTTTGGAAATGTTTGTGTGTGTGTGTGTGTGTGTGTAGGAAATCATTAGATCACAAAAATTAATCAACGGGATATTGAACCGTTTAGAACAGGACTTGACTGGATTAAAGTTACATAATACTTGATCCTCTGCATACAGATCATCTTTTGAGAATAGTAACTCATTTATCCTATTTTTATTTATATTTTGAAACATCCCAAAAAAATAGAAACTGAAATGAAGCAAACACAACAATTTTTTTACAACTGTCAAAAGCTTCACTTGTCTCATTTTGATGGTCTGTGGTCTTCAAAAAATGTTAAATTGTTTTTTTTCACATTTCGTGAGAATTTCCCAGCCATTTCACAGACTTGCAAAAATTTGCACTTCCAAATCAACTCACAAAAATGCGAGTACATATCTGTAGGTATGTACAGGGATACAAAATCTTGTTTTGTTTTTTTGAAAATTCATGGTTGGACATGTGCTTCCCATATTAGGATTTGTCATGCTCAAAGCAAGTCATGGCTAAATGACTTGAATCCATTTTTCATCACTCAATGACCAATGACATGACATGATTTTGGATTTCTCAAAAAATGGGTATAAATTAAATGATCGTTGTGTTTGATAAATTATTGAAAAAAATCCAGGAGCTCCACACCTTTTCTCAATCAACTTTGAACTTTTGTGAGAGTGAGAGACGAGTGCATCCGCATGTCAATTCAAAATGTGGATTAATTATAAAATTCAATATGGAGAAAAAACAAGACTCGTCACAATCACAATAAAAACAAGAGGGGAAAAAGCTGTGTTACTTACTGAAACCCACATTGTACATGTAGTACACAGTCAAAAAACTACTTTTTTTCAAAATCCCTTTCTTGAAAGTAGACGAGAGGAGGAAAAGGAACGACAAAAAACCATCATCATCATCATAATATTATGATGATGAATACAAAAACATTTTTTTAATCCTTATTCATTTCACACCTCCTCTAATTTTTTTCTCTCTCTCCTTGTCACAATTAACTCAAACTACCTGTTTTGTCCAGCACCCCAATATTTTTGTCTTTATAGAAATTATCCTATTGAAAAATATTCCATTTAGTATTTAGCCCACATATCTAATTATTATCTATTCACTCACCCCCAACCAACTCCATAAAGTCCACACACAAAGCACACAGCACACGATTCTGTCCGACCAATTATGAGTCGACAATGCCACAAACAGGAAA
The DNA here is from genome assembly GCA_009870185.1 of Pygmarrhopalites habei. Classification (NCBI taxonomy): domain Eukaryota; kingdom Metazoa; phylum Arthropoda; class Collembola; order Symphypleona; family Arrhopalitidae; genus Pygmarrhopalites; species Pygmarrhopalites habei. The sequence goes on from WJFB01000081.1 coordinate 72,619, forward strand.
ATGTATCAAGTGCTAATTGTTGACTTGACACACACACATAAACCTAGTGTACGTATCTCTGTCTCTTTTCACCACACAAAACCATTAGCATCTTTTTGAAGAAACTAAAAACCTTATTCTTAATTACTTGTCTTTCACACATCTCTATTCTCTCTGTCACCTCCGTCCTCCCCATCAAAACAAAAGCAGTAAAGATTTCTCTATTCAAATTTGGTCAAGTGCAAAAAAGTTAATATATACAATATATATTTCTTACCAACCAAAAACTCAAGTTTTTCCTACTACTACATACATAGTCGAACAATATAATGAAGATAATGATGGGGAGGATGGTAGTGACAAAAAACTGGAGAGAGAAATGCAGGGACACATCGTATCGCATCGCATTGCATCAATATCTTTATTCCTCATCTGGTGCATTAGATGTGTAGCACAAAAGAAAAGTCATTCTAAACTGTAGTGCCTGTGGATATCAATCGACTTGAAAAAATGGACAGGGATAATTTATCTACTTGTCCCAATTCTCACAAAACTTCTCAAGTTCATCAGCTCAGCATCAAAAAGACAAGATGGAAGAAATAATCAAGCTCTCTCTCTCTCTTTTTCTTACCTCCCTAATCTCTCTCTTATCCCATGAAAATGTAAAACAAAATTCTCTGTTCAAAATGAGAGTGTGTGTGTGTACTGTGTGGGTATATATAGAGTGCTACCATTTACGTTTTTATCATTTTTTTACAATCGTCGTTAGCCGTAGCTCAAAGTGGTACAAGAGTACGTGGAATAAAGTGAGATAATGTGATATTTTTCACATGGAGTCCCCTTTCTGACAATACAGAGTACATATCAGGACATAAAATATAAGTTATTACACAGACAGGCACACACACAACTTTTGATGTAGGAGAGAGACCTTCAGTTTTGGCATGGATTTGCAATTCAAACTTTAAATCAATGCAAAGGACATTCACAAAATTTTTGGCTAATCATTCCATTCTTGAAGAATAACAACAACAACAAGGCACAAGACAACAAGTAGTAACTATACGAGTAAAATAAAAATATCGTCAATTCTCTCCACTCCAATTTGTTTTTAATGAGGTGATTTCTCCCTTAAGTTATTGCCTACAAGATAACAGCCCCACTATTCATATTACACAATTATTTTATGAATTACACAATCCCAATTTTTTGACATATTCCTCTCCCTCCCATTCTCAAAGAAAACAAATACATTTTTGTACAAAGAAAAATTGAAACCACAAACTCTGGTCACTTTTAATGATCAATTTTTCTTGTCTCTCTCTCTCTTACGCTACCATAAAATAATCCTGGTTAATTCGAACTCTGAAATTATTCATAACGTAATATCGTCTTTACATTATTTTTTTTCATAAAAAAATGATGAGTTTAGGAATTGGTCAATTCCACCCAAATCCCACCTCAATATTTCCCTATCAGTTCAGACTAAATAATTTAACTGTGTGTACCTGGCATCATCAAAGAAGAACAACAAGACCTATACTCATAAATTATAGAGTGCACGCATCCTGCACAGATTTTTGCATCGTCATTCTATGAAGACAGAGAGAGAGAGAGGAAGTTCGATGGCTTTTAGCATGTTAGTATGTAGTGGGGAAAAAATGGGGAACAACAAGAAGAAGGATGGACGAATACCATCACAAACAATAATACAAGCTGAACAATAATAATAACAACCACAATATTAATGGGACAGAGACTAGGTAAATAATCTGTATACTGTATCGTACACGTAGAATCATCGTCAACAACAACAAGATGTAGAGGACAGCTGGAAAATTCCCCGTTAAATCCTCGTCTCCCATCTCCATCATCGCATGGCAATGCAAAAGAAGAGAGAGAGATGGTCACAATTAACTCCATCCCCTCCGTCCATTCACGTTCATTAAATTACGCTCAAGCGTTCATCATCCACATTTTTATGATGAACATCCTCCTTTTTACTAGCCGAAATTCTGTACGCACTCTCACAACTACTTACATTATCACTTGAGAAAAAAGAGGGACAAGTTGAACATGGTGTCTAATATCCATACTCAACTTTGTACATCGTTTCTACTCCGTGTGTGTGTGTGCGCGTGTGTTTGTGTGGTGGATCACAATATCGAAAAAAAAATTATTAGACACTTATTCGCATTTTTGGGGTTGCCCAAAAAGTCTCTATGTCCTGTCCAACTTACAATACTGCAATCATCCTCTCTCCCTCTCTCTATCTCTACACACACACAAACACATGCAGCTTCAAATCAATGTCCTGTAATGTAATGTGCTCACCATTACTCTTTATGTTTAAGCATGACCATTACTACGGCTATTATATAAATCTCCATACACCTTCCCCCATACACACACACACACACACACACACACACACACACACAATATTCCTATATTATTTTTCAAGAGAGAGAGAACAGTAAAATTATCACGCCTTCTTCTTCAAGCGAACCATGAACTTTGTGGATTCTGCATACACACATACATCCACACACACATACGAGAGTGCAGTCAAAAAAATTTCCTCCCTTTGCACTTTTCTGTGAGAACTTGAGTCCAATAGACAAGATTATGATTATAGGTGGACTCTCTCTCTACACACACACGTAGATACACACATGTAGACATGTACAACAAGGAAGAACCTTTAGACTTGAATCAGCTGTGTGTGTGTGTGTGTGTTGTTCAACCTTCCTATGACTGATCACATCACACACAGTTTTTACAGCAAGACCAAAAAGAAAAAAACAAGCAAAAATCTGACTCAGCCTACAAAGAGTTTCAACTTGAAGCCAGTTTCAGTTGCTTGGTAATACATAATCATCTCTTCTCTCTCTGCCTGTTGAGCTAGACTCACAACTTGTTTTTTTGCAGCAACAAGAAGACGAACAGAATTCGGTCAAACACACATACACACACATACAGGCAGGCGGAATTGAATATAAAGTTGGTTGTATATGACGTAGTGTGTGTGTGGATTGAATATGTGAGTCTTACGAGTAGACACGTTACAAATTTTGCAGTTGCGGACTCTCCTCACAAACTTCATGGGAATGATGAAGTAACAACAATAAACTACGATACGATACAAAGAAGATGGAACATGAGAGAGAGAGAGTATATTACTACTCGAATACTTTACTACTACTTTTGCTGCAATTATTGATGAAACCGTTGTCCAGCTTAAGGGGGTCAGCGCTTGAGGGGAAAGGTCAGCCACACATTTAAAGTCTTATAGATTGACCCAATCCTTATCCGTGTGTGTTCATTTTTATTGCTTATTACTTCTCCTCCTCTCCTCCTTCCACATATTATGCTATGTGATACACGAGTGTATTATACAGCCACTCATTCATTTCACTTCATCCGAGACTAACTCAGACTGATGGCCGCTTTTGTTCAACAGTTTTTCTTTCCCTCTCTCTCTCGTTCTCTTCTGCTTGTGTGTGCCTCACAAAAGGACTCATTTTGCTCCACATTCCTCATAATTGTATTCCTTTCATGTTTCTCCATCTCCCATTCCTCCAATATATAATATATTACATTGTTGTGGACTCTCAGGTATGATCCTCCCAAAATGTAAAGTAAACTAATTTTGGGTTATTTTTCATTTATCTTGTATTGTTATCCTGTACAGTCGTCCAATGTTGACAGCAAACAAACACACACACACACAGTACATTATAGTTTTCTTCCAATTGACACGGTGTGCCAATTCCTACGTACAAAGAAGATTATGCTCAGCTTGTGCTCAATCATATAACATTCACTCCTTCCCTCCCTTCGTCCATCCTGACACACGTTATTTATTTGCATAAGACACACCAACTAACCAGATGACCAGAAGTAAAGATGAAACAAAATGTGGAATTAAATATTTGCACACACAACAAAAAAAGACCTTCCATTCTCATTTCATCAACACAATCAACACACATTTGGATGTTTCTCCTTCTGTCATCTCATCCCATTCCGTATTTATTTACTACAGAGTATCTCAGCCAATTTTTCTGAGGCCCCCCAGTCCCTCCTTGTCCAACGAGAAAAAAAATTAATGGAAGGTTTACATTGCAAACTGCGTAGGCTGGATAAGAGAGAAAGAGAGAGAGGAGAGAAAAAAATTCACAAGATGTTTGCCAAAAATCTTTTTTAAAATCCTCAACAAAAAAAATAATGACGTGAGGAGGAGGGATACTTTTTCCTATGAAAAATTTAATAATCATGCTGTCATGTAAATGAAACAAGTCGTTAGTTGTCGCGCACTTCCATTTATGGTGACATTTAGCCAATCAAGGTCAGTCCACATACAAACACACACTCACACTGTACGAGAGACTACGGTACCTCGACATGAAAGCACAGTTAGTGTCCACACGATGCAAAAAGAGTTTGTGAAAAAAATGACAATTATTGTCAATTTATAATCCATTAAAGCATGGTCAGAGAGAGAGAGAGAGGAGAAATAAGTGCAAAATGATAAATGATGATGATGGGACGAATACAGTAGGCTACACCTAGATAATACACACACACAGAGTCAGAGTGAGAGAATTACAATGAAGACAATGTCAAGCATTCCAGTAGCCACGGAATGTGCACAATTGGCTGGTGAGAGGAGAGTTTTTCTTAATCATAATAATGGTTTTGCATTGCATTTCCTAAAGGAATGACTGGCAAGGAGGGAAAAAAATTGGGAAACTGAAAAGAGACGGAAAAAGAAAGGGCAGCTACAGGGAGAATGTGTGTGTGTGAAGTTCCTGCCATTGCTACAATGATAAATCATTTTATGAAATACACCTAAATATCCTAATATGCTTGGAGCTGATGATATGCATATAATGCGTGTGTGTGGGATAAACATTTGGCCTCTCCTTCCTCAGCACATCGTTCCATATTCTCCATCACACTCTCCAATGTATGATAATTAGACTGCTACATATTAGAGAGAGAGAGAGAGAGAGAGAGTAAGGAGTGGACAGGAGGAAAGAAGGAAGCCCGATTTGAAATTATTGTGTGTGTGTGTGTGTATGCCGTGTGTTGAATCTAGCCCAGATGCTTAAAAATAAAATGTAGGCGACAAGACGTGAAAAACATACACCTAAGTAACACCACACAGTACACACACGCTTATATATATGCACAGGTAAATAATAGGGAGTTAATTGAATCGAGATAGAAAAAGGGCCTTGAAACCAAGGAGAGTCAGAAACAGAAAGCCAAAGCCAAGGGAGACTCCAACTCTCACAAATGTAAATATAAATCTATCCCTTCTACCGACTACACCAAAAAAGAACTACCTGTTGAGCCCATACAATATTTTAGTCCACAGACTCCACACACAAACTTTACTCAAAATTTCCAAATCACACACACACACACAGTCAACGTAAGTGGAGGAGGAGGGGAAGGTGAGCGTTAAATTCAGGCTTCTTCTCCTTTAGCTCCTTTAACTAGGAACAAACAGGTGATGTCCATTAGGTAGCCAAAGAACCAGACACACCCTTTAACTTCTCTGTATCTCACACAAACACACACACAACTCCAGTAGTACCAGACCATAGTTACACAACAAGGAGAGAGAAATACATAGTGTAAATGTCAATCCATTTCCAATACCCTTCGAAGCTGGTGTAGAGATTACTGGCACACAAAAAAAAGTATGGAAGTGGATAATTTAAATAAATCCCATTTAATATTACACAATCACCTTAGGATGTAGTTTAGTCATTCAGAAGTACAAGGGATACATGGTATTCTATGTGATTGGAGAGAAATATGAATGAATATTTCATAATCAGAGCACAAGGGTAAACATAAATATCTTTTGTACATGCAGTCCACCTGCATAATGCATAATCTACACACACACACACAATTTAAGTTTCTCCTTTAACCCTTTCGATTTTGGTTTAGTGTGTCACTTAGCTGTTCTTTCTTCCTCCTCATCCTCCTCTTCTTCCTCCTCCACTCTTTGATTTTAGTTTGATAGGTTTACCTTCCCTCTTTCCTCCTTCTCTGACACACACAGCCACACAGCCCGAAAAAATTCCTCAAAGAAATGCATTCCTTTCTCCCCTTTATCTGTACGTCTTCGATGGCTGGGACGATGATGATGACGGCCCACCAACCGATCCATCGAGTCAAAAAAAGAACTCCACCACATAATCATACACTTCATCCCTCTCTCCCTCTCCTTTCGCATACTCATAAATACCTCCATCCACTCACATCCCCTCCATTCCACACACACACACCATGATAGTCTCTGTGTACATTCTTTCTCTTGATGCGGTGTTTAACCTTCCCTTTTCCAACCACCGAATTTCCCTTCTCCCTTTTTTTGTCTCTCACTCACTCTCTCTCTCTTCCCTCAAGCATTCTTGGATACATTCAACCAGAGCTATTTCCACACACACACATGTACACACACACTATTCTAAGACTCACTTAATGATACATTCCTCGATCAAAGTACCATAGTTCTAACTCTCAAGTAACGCAAACACAAATGGGGATATAAACGAAACGAAAACGCATCTCACTCCTTCAAAGCCATTTAAATCATAGACAAGTAGGGAAATCAGCCGTGAAATGAGCTCCGACGCACAACCCTCTCTCTCTCTCTCTCTCTCTCTTCGTCCCACAGTAAGTAAATGTGGATGAAAGTGAACACACACTCACATTCAATTTATAAAAAAAAATTCATAATACATTACTCTTGAATCTAGATTGAGACACCCCAATTTTTTATTTATTGTTATCCATCCCCATAGCTCCTTCATTCCAATTCCCCCTCTCCAGATTTTCTAGATCAGATAATTTCACTTTAAACACACATACACACCACCGCACGCTCAAACAGTTCAAAGAAACTGTATTTGTTGAGACAATAGTGTGTGTTTGTCTTGTGTGAGGCTGAAAGGACTCTGTATATACAGTTCGCTCTGCTCTTCAGCCTAATTTAGAGGAAACGAGGGAGAGAACAAAAGGGTCCACACATAAACATTCTATCTGTCAAAGACATTTAAAATTTCCACGAAATAATCCATAAGAAAAGGGAAGAGAGAATAGAAAACATTGGGGACATTAAGGTGAAGGATCTTTATCTCTCCCCATTACCTGACTTTTTTAAAATGCATCTCTCTCTTTCTCTATCTACGTCCTACGTGTGTGTGTCTTTGCTCCTCCTGCAGATTTTCGTATCCTCACGTTCATGATTGAATAGCCAGACAGACATTTGGGAGTATTCGAGAAACGACAGTACCAGCACGGACAAATACTGAGGATTGCAACAAATGATACATCCATATACGTGCAGACTGCATTGTCTGACTACGTGTGTGTTTGTGTGTGCTTTCCTCAGTGTACACTACACACTATAAGTTGAGGTTGAGGCCAGGATTTGCATATAATGGATACGTACGTAGTTTCTTGCACGATTCTCAAACTTGAGTATAGTACATAAGCCCAAGCGTTTTGTTGAGTACAAAAAAAATCTATTGTTTTGTCTTGTTTTTTTGTTTGTGTGTCATGTGTAATTTTGAATCATTTAAATTGTTTAAGATGAAAAGAGGGAGAATAAATGTCAGCTGTACAAACTCAACTTGACACTAAATTTCTTGTCGAATATCCTACATTCACACACGCTACATCCACACACACATGCACAATCTACAAAAAAAATCTGTCAGTAGGGAATGACTGCAATTGAGGTTTCGAAGAGAAGAGAGAAAGAAAGAGATGCAAAAAAGTGCATCTTGTGAAAACATGACCGTGTTTACGAGTACATGGAGGTACAATCATATTTGATATTTACTTTGACTTGTGATGGTATTATGTATGCCGTACACTCTTATCTCATCATCCCGTCTCTCTCTCTCTCTCCATGTGTGTGTGTATCTCGTGTTTATGATTTTTCCTTAATATTGTTATCCCTACCTTGTTCCTAATCCCCTTTACGTTTTGTTGTTGGATGCACAAAATGACCACAAGATCCTGTGTGAGTGTGTTTGAATTTTGTAAATCACAGGGGAGAAGATGCGATCGTGATTCTTCTATTCCACCAAATAGCAGTCCGTCTTAATTTTATATATTTATGATTTAACAACTTGTGAAATTCTACTTTGACTCCATAGTGTGTAGTGTGTACTCATTGTGTGTTTGTGGAGCTAAAGAAGTCTTTGTAATGTATGCAGTGCATCTGGATGGTAGCTCTTGGACGGAGAACACACAGTCAGCTGTAGGACCACAGACAAAATGACGTGAACTCATGGCTTTGGCCCCATGCTACCTGACTCACAGCATCACATTATTTATTACATTAATTATCCCTGACGTCCAAAGCCTGAGATGCACTCGCATTGTTCACTTCTTTCAAGAAAAGACTAGGAAAGAAAAGGACAAGTTCCACACACACACACACACACACGACAGAATAAAATATTCAATTTCTATTGCAGTTCTTTATACGGGTTTGTCGTCAATTTCTTCTCTTTGTATTCTACATCTTGAGTTGACCGTAACGTTAGAGAAAAAAGGTAGGTATGAGGTGAGACACTCAATATGACGTACCATCTTCAACTCTCTCTGTGAGCGTGTCTGTCCATTTTTGTCTTGATCATCTTTTCTCTCTTGAAACTGAAAAGGAACGACCTTCTCCCTCAAAACTAACCAAATCAACATAAGTGAGTGTGTGGACTCCACATCACATAACGGATATCATGTCCATCTGAGATTTCTGAGTCATATTTCAGTTCAGCTTGGATGTGAAATCCTACCTCACAAAACTTCAACTCACCTCCACCTTCTTCTCTTTGGACTGGATTCTCATAATAATATCGTTTCATTTTTGAGAAAAATGTTGCCCAGCAACTCTTTTCTATTGAAGCTCTACATCCAAGTAATCCCTCTCTCTCTAATGTTTCATTCTCCACAGATGCCAAAGTTAATGGGTATATTGTGTGTGGAGGATGTATGATACTACACTCATCCACATCCACCCATGGCCCATGCCCCTCTCCCTTTGTCAATTGCTGGCAGATTAACAACGTATCAAGATGACGAGGAGAGGGGGATAATGGGCTATTATACATACTTTACCCACTTCCAAAATGACAGTCTAAATTTCTTCTTGGACTACGTGCTAGGTTAGAGGATCACTCAAATCTTTTCAGATTACTCATTTCACCCTTCCCCTTCTCTATCCATTCACACACAACATAGTTGTCCATTACTGTGTAGTGAATGCCCTAGGTCAAGCACAACATAACACACACACAATGGAAACTGAGAGTGGAGAGTACAACACCTTGTGTGTGTGTGTGTGTGTGTGTAGAAAAAAGAAATGAATCATACAGTCACCTCAATAATTGAAGTATTTAAAGTGGAACTCCCGTCAACTCCCTCCTTCTTTCCTTCCAATCTCATTCCAATCAAAAGTTGAGGTCTCTCAAACAAGTTCATCATGAAACATCCTTCAGAAAATCTGTGACAGACTAATGTTGTGTGTGTGTGTGAGCGGATTACAACCCCAACCACACACACACATTAGGATGAATCATATTAAATCTTTTTGTAAGATATTAAAAGTAGTTAATGTACACACACTATGAAGTTGATGTCTCATAATAGTAATAATGTGAGAGGAAGGGAGGAAGGGAGAGAGAAAGGATCTTCTCAATTACACAGACAAAGTTCCTTTCGCTTCGCTTGCGAACCATGTCAACAAAACATGTCGATTTGGAACTCCCTTTATCCTCCTCATTTCATTAGCCTCAATGTCGTGTCTCTTGGTAGAGGGAAAAAAGGGAAAAAATTATTTCCCTATTTACTCCACACCACAGAATAAAAACCACACACACACCATTTGCACACACCTTTACACAGATAAAAAGAGACTGAATTAGACACACGAGGATCTTGTGCACACACACACTCACTCTCCCAGGTTTCATCCACCTTTGTATTCCTTTTGGTTCACTCAAATGTTTCCCCGTTTCCATTTCATCTTGACTGAGTGAAGGTGTGTGTGTGTGTGTGTGTGTGTGATTAAGTGAAATATAACCTCATCAAAGTCAGCATTCAAAAATTCAGCTGTGTGTCTATGTGTCACACAACCCACGTCCTGTACCAAAAAACTTCCAACGTCAAAAAAGTTGAGAAGAGAGGAAAAATAGAGAACAAAAAGGAAAACTCCTTCCTCATCCGTCTTGTCAGTCACCAGATACAAAAATTTGCTCACTACCTTTGTACACTCTCCTTCCTCCTCCTCTATTAAATTTAGATTGACAAATGTCTCTCGTGTAAACATACCTCTGTCTCTAATGGAAACATATGGACATTATGTAAACTAAAGTGCTGACCACAGTGACGTCGTCCACACATGTCCATTGTGTTAGGAATATAAATGTACGTGTGTGAATGAAATGGATCATTTAAATGGAGAGTGTGTGTGTGATAGTGTGGTAGTGATAACACACTTTTTCCTGACTTTGACTTCATCATACACACTCTAACTACACTTAATTGGTCATAATTAACCATCCACTAGTGTGATGCTCAAAAGTCAATTTACATTATAAAAGTCCATTTTCTTGCTCACTCTCCATGTGTCTGCCACAGTAGAAGGGGAGCTCAAAGGAGAGAGAAAGTCATCCTATTCTTTTTTAATTGTGTGCAAAACACACACACACACACCTGTACATATGAATTTAAGCGACAGTGGTCTTTCATGCTCAGGATACACCAGGAGTCTTCAATTTACACTCATTGTGATTTTTAAAAAAGTACATTTTCTTCCCTCTCGCTCTCTACGTATATACGTGTGTGTAAGCGTATGGTTACATTGCAACACTTTGAGCACCAGAAATTTAGCGAGTGTACATTAGCGACTTATTATCCATCACATGTGTAGTATTTTTGTGTAAAAATACACGTCCAACATGTCTTCCAACATAAATACAAAAGATCTTCATAAAATTTACACTCACTGTCTCTCCTCTCCCTCTCCATCTTCTTCATGTATGTTGAATGATGGCACGTACAAAATAAACATGATATATTGGAGTTTGCATCAAAATGTAAATGACATGAAAACCATATATAAACACAAGACAATATATATGGGTGAAATTACTGTGCTGTGTGTGCGTGTGTGTGGAGAGTTCAAACACAAATGATGAACCATCCTTATCCTTTCACTTTCCATCCTTTTTTTCTCTCTCTCTCATGTGATGGTTTGCATAAGTAAACACAGGTATAATTAAATCCCACCATCACAACAACAATAATAACAACAACACGACGACAAGGGTGTCAACTAGGAAAAAAATCAAACGGAATATTTAAGACTTGTCTACATAATTTATCATGAATATTCAAAACGAACTTTATTTATATACCCTATCCTCACTTGACTCACTTCACACCTTCCCTTGAGAAATGAAAAGATTTTTCTGATGTAACATTATTTAAAAAAATCAAATTCAAAACAGTACAATTATCCCCATTCAAAATTAGCACCTTAATTCTTCAGGAAGGAGAATAGTTTGTCAAATTGGTTTCCTGATTGTGTCTCCCTGCCATGGACATTTCAAAATCCATCATTCATATCCAAAAATATGTTGGTTCTAATTCTGAACAAAGACGTCACCAGGAAAATACTGTACATGAATACCTGACACAACGTGTCCGGTTGTCAGATCGTCCTCACTTGAACCTACCCCAACACAAATACACACACCAAAGTCCATTATGAAGACGTTTTCTATATTTTTGAGCACACAAAAGACGAGTCAACAGCCACCACCGCGGTGGCAATTGTAAGAAGGAATGTTGTTTACATATACAAAATCACGGCTGACCACTGTCCACAACCAGGAGCTGAAGCATTTTGCAGGAGAAATGATCGACACGTTCATCATAAATTGCCGACTGCACAAAAAAAACCGCATAATAAAATCCTTTGCCCACAATACTTCCAGTCTTGCACCCCGTCAGGAGCGACATCATAAAAAAATTTGCTCACGAATATTCTTTAATAATATTGAACCATCACACACACACACTTGTAACAAGGCTGAAAACAAGATATGCTATAAACAGAACAGGAGTTGAGTAGTGTTGAGCACAAGGAGTGCAAAAACCACGTGAAACATTCTTTTTTCCCTTATTATTTTACTTGAGGTGTGTGTACTCTATATAATGGCTTGGAGCATAATTCCTCTGAACAAACAACTTGCAAAAATCCTTCCCCACCTGTGTGAACGTGTGTGTATTGTGTGTGCGTGTAGATCTACACATGTTAGTTCGGTGTATGTTATTGTCAACTCTAGGCTAAAAAAATTACTGTTAAAAAGTCACAATATGTGTAGTGGTAGTCAATCCAAGTAGGTATGTCAAAAAATTATCAGTTAAAATACTTTGCCTGAATGTCCATGTGCACTCCTTGTCACATTAATCTTCCCTCCCTCCCTTGCTGACGCCTCAAGAGAGAGAGAAAGAGATGGGGAAAAAAGTGGCTCGAACCTAAACTCAATTTCAATTCCATATGAGAGACAATCTTTTTGCCCAGTGTCTTGTGTTCCTTTGTAATTGTTAGCTTTTTTTCTCTCTACTTGAAGAATCCATTTTACCGTGCCAAAAAAGCTGCAAGGAGAAAACTCGAGACAAATCTACCGTAATGTGAAAGGAAATTACAGTCTTTCTGTCTTTCTTTAAAAAATATATAGATAGATTTAGCTTTGAATTGGACATTGAATATTCTTGACAAGATAGAAAAACAAAGAAATATGATCACTTGACCCGGGTACAGTACACAATCTGACGCTAAAGCAGGCAGTGTGTTCTAATGTAAACTGTACGGTATGCGATATGTAAAAAAATTTGATAATTTCACTAGATGAATTGCTGCTACCTGAGACTTTCAGGATCTTGAATAAATATCCTTTGTGCATTTTTATTATATATGGGGCTGTGGGTAGAGACAGAGAGAGAGACTCGAGATTTTGGCAGGTAGACTGCCGTTGGCAAAAGTTAAATAATAGAAAAAGTATGCAGGTCAGTCTGTGTAATTTACTTTTATGGTACATATCCCGTTCAATCTCGTACACACACATTGTGTATGTGTATGAGAGAGAGAGAGAGAGAGAAGGGAGGACCACCATCATGTCTTTTTTAAGCCGCAAAGCTAAACACAAGACAAAAATTTTCAACTATACATGAATGAAACCAACACACACACACAACTCTCTCTCTCTCTTCTACAAATAATACAAGAGAAAAAAAAACAAATTTGATTTGTAATCGTTTGAATGTAATACATGATTTTTAAACAACTTTACAAATTTCCCATACAAACAACAACACAACTTGATCAACAAACAATGATTTGTGTGTGTGTTCTTGAGCTACACTCTCTTAATTTATTTTGTAGCAATCGCTGTAGCCAACTTTGAAAAAATTAAATTATCCAAAAAAAAATCCACACTCATCCAACTACCTCGTCTCACCTTTGGAAGATTAAATATACACATAAAATACATAATTGTATACAAGAAGAAGAGCCAAGGTTCGAAAGGTAATTATGATTATGATGTCGATAAATTTTTGTGGAAAATGAAGAGAAAAGAAAAAAAATAACTTCTCCATTATCACACTCCGCATGTTAAATTAGTGTCTCTTAATTACTTGAAAAGTGGAAGGATTATTTTAAATAATTATCCTCACTCCGTGTGTGTGTGAAATCATGAAATCTTGATAGAACTGCTCTATCATCATGCTAATGTGAATTGTAATGTAGACAAATTGTGAGAGAAATAGTCATGAAGAGTGAATCAAAAAATATTACAATTAAGTGGGTATATATATGAGAAAAAAGTGTGTAAAATCAACAAACCAAAGATGAAGGAGATGATGATCAAGAGACTTCGTACTGCAGTGTAGTACAAGGCCTCTCTGTTCTCTAATTACTTGAAACACTGATGATCATTCTGATGATGATGTAGAAGAGAAGAAGGGAAAGGAGATGCTATTTATTCTTCCCTTTGAGAAAATTTTAAAATTGACATATGCACTTTACATACAAAAAAAGAAGAAATTATTCATGTGACGATGAGATGAGATTGGGAGGGCGCAAATTACACACGTGTAATTATAACCCATCTTACTTTCAATAGTATCACCTGGGCACTTTACATTCTTGAATCTTGATCCATTATTCTCATTTCCCTTCTCTCCACATCCACATTAAAATATCTTTTGAATTCTGATATTTTCACATTGGGTGACAAAGTCTTCTTCTCTGAAGGGAGATAAAGAGAGAGAGAGAACTATTGAAGAAGAGCTTTACTCATTTTTTCACCCCTTTTTACGAGCGCTTCCTCAGTGTGAGATGACACGGATAGAAGATGAGGATGAAAAAAGGGAGAAATGTGACAAATCTAGAATTCATCTCATCCCCATAACTTTCAACCAGCGTGAGTCTAATTAATCATGGTTGAGCATCAATCTCTATTTACATTTAGTTCCTCCGTCTCTATGGTGTGTGTACATATGTGGGTACATACACTTATGTCTCCTCTCTTTCTCATGAAATTTTTAAAAATCTCAATGTGTGTTTAAACCCACAATGTGTGTTAATTCTCAATAAATACCTGCATGGAAGAATCCTCCTTTTCATTTGCTTCCCCATCCATTTCTGTGGTTATTACAAATTACAAATTTTAACCAGCTATTTAAAAATTTTCTCAAAAGAAGTTGACACGGACAATTACAGACAGTTTGCGAGTAGTGTGGACTGTAAAAACACACTTTGGGCGTGTGTCTGTGTGATTAGCTTATGTATCATGTACAATGTGCACAGGAACGACGTAATAATACATAAAAGAAAAAGTTGACAAGAAAGAAGTCCAGTGGTTTTTTTGTAGAAGGAGGGAAATGACCAGAATCAATATTGCAATAGTATACAATGGACAATTGTTGTAATAATAATTCTCTCCTTAACGTGTGTCAAGTATTTGTCACACACAGTCCGTCGTCATCATTAAAAAAGGGAAGAGAATTTTAAAAATATTGGAGAAAAAGATGAGAGAGGAGACGTGAACTGAGTTACAACTTTGGATTGTGCACACAAGTTTTTTTATATTAAAAGAAAAAGACGTCATAAACTTAGAGAGATAGAGAGAGTCTCTTCCTCAACTTAACCGCCATTAAGACTAATTGTATTGATAGAATTCACACACAAACACACACATACAATGGGAGGGATGAAGAAAAAAAGCAAAAGTTTTTCCGTGGTTTTTTACCTCCTATTTCTTCCACTTCATCTTCCTCTCATGATATTTTCAACTGAATCATGGCAGACCATAATAGGAGTATAAATTTTGTGTTGTGACGGCGATCATCTCCAATACAATTGACTCTCTCTGCACACTCCGTCCATGTATGTACACAAAAACACATTTGTAAGAATTCACAATTTGTCTCTCAGAAATATGATCCAGACAATGCACTCTCATAATACGTACAGCATGCGTGTGTGTATCATCTCCAAATAGAGGAAGCATTTCTGAACTCTGCTTAAAATCATTTTCATACGTGTCTGTGTGTGTGTGTGTACCAACTTCTTATTTTATATAATATGGAGAGACTACGTGTTCGTCTCTCTTCCTCTTTATGATAAATGTAAGTTTGATGTATTGCTGTATCCGTATTATGACTGTTGTGGCTACTTAATGAGCTAAGGTTGAATTCTTCTCAAGAATTCTATTCAACCATTAAATATTACGGCTCACACACACAACACACACATACAAGTCTACAATTGCAACCACATTCCATCGTGCAAATCACACACAATTCGCTCAACAACAAAAGCCGGAGAGAAGACTGTAGTTTAGCTGTAGGAGAATGACTGGAAAAAATGAAGACTTCTTTTTTAGATTTATCACTACCAATTTCCCACTTCTCTTCCTTCTCTCAAGTATGATTGCCAATTTTAATTTATACAAGTGTACGGAATCCCATTTCACTCTGCTGACTCCATCATGGAGAAATGGAAAGTGGAAAGGAGAATCCAAACCACGGATAAAGTCAACTACCGCATTAAACTAGTTGTCCTCTCTTCAAAAATCTGAACCACATGATTCATCCTTGAGACTTAAAAATCCATCTCCTCCTCCTCGAAATTTATTGGACATTTTTGAAATTAGATGGAGAACGAGTCTTGGACGAAAAACAAATTGATAGAAGGACATTTTCTCATACTTACAATGGACGGAGGATGAAGAAGGTGCAGTGCAATGCAATGTCAAGTGGAAGTTGCACAACCACACACACAAACTCCAATACATACCACCGGTGGAAAAATGCAGAGATAAAAGTTTGAAGAAAATGCAAGCATCAAATCAACTTTAGAAGAGGAGAGTCGGCTCAAATGTAAGACTAACGATAAGAGAGAGAAAAAGACAGGAGGGTAAAGGAGGGAAGGAGATTAAATTCTTTGTACAAAATTTAATACTACACTGCCGCGTGTAATTTGATGCAGTTAAAGTTGGACGGAAGTGCATGCAATTTAGAGTCGACATCAATGTTCAATGTCTATCTCCACCTCTCTCCCTCTTCACACACACACATATATATACGTAAGGAATGCATTAGAGTCAAAAGGGAGGACCATGTAAAAAAGTTTGAGAGGAGAACGAGTTTAAAGTGTAGTAGTGCTTTTAAATGACTGACTGAGTCTAATAGAAATACGTGCAACTATTGAAATTTGATTGCATAATCCCCTATCAACGACGTTTAATGTACTCAATGATCATCTGAGCGAAGAGAATCGGGCATTGTTCTATACCTACATCAGACAAATCCCATCCTGCCCTCTCCCTCCATCTCAATCTTTCTATGTCATTAATTTTTTACCCTCCACCTCATCCCCAAGACCAAAATCTCATGAACAACATTTAATGTACTCTTCGACTTTTTTGGGGAGAGCCCCTTGTATTAACCCAGACGCAAAATTCATGAATATAACAATACACACACAGTGTAATAATATTCAATTGAATATATAGGAAATAAGGGAACATGAGAAAACGTCTCCTTTGTACACTACTTTAATTAATGTTGAACAGAGAACACACACACACAAGTACGTGTGCTCACAGGCAACAGGAGAAGAAGGAATTGAATTGTGATTATCCATATATTTTGTATGGACGACAAGACAAAACCTTGTAACTTTGAAATATTTTTTACATACTTCAATCACCCTCCATTTGTCTTCATTGTTCTAACACACATCATCATCGTCGTCATCATGGTTAATCCATACTCTCCAGTCCAAGTAGAACCCTGACGAAAGACACTAATGCAAAAAACAAATATGGCTAATAAACCATAAGCCATAAATTCTCAATGTCAATCACAATTTTTAAAACAAATGCGTCTATTTTTCTCAGCTACTGTTCCCTGCGTACTCTAAGTGTACGGTATCAACATTTCTTTGTAAAAAAAGAAAAAAATCGGTGGAGCGAATCGTTGACATCATAAATCATCCACTCCTTTCGATACGATGCATTTTAGCCTGTCGTCGTCAGTCAAGGATACACAATCATTAAATATATTGTTTTGCCTATAAAGGTGAAGAATTTCACAATGCTATTTAAGTTGAGAGTTAATCTCTGCTAATTTTTTCAAGTCAGCATCATATTTCCCTATTCTCGTCATCATCGACAATTTTTCACACACACACAAACACTTTAGTTGTGGTTGTGGCTGAAAAAATAATGTTTTGATGTGAGAAGGCCATTTGAATTTGAAACCAATTTGATCGTATTTAAACTGAAGGAAGCCTACACACAACTACCAACCATCATTGACTTATAATAAAATGAGTAAACTATCCTTTCTCTAAAACTTTCATTGGGTCAAAATGACTTGTGTGTGAATGTTTTGAATACGTGTGTATGTGTGTCAACATGGGTCATCCTAGTCTATTACCAAATTATTCAACAATTTGAACACACACTATAGCCTTTTGACTCTTTTTGATGGTGTGGCAACATAAACGAAGACAATTGACGAGTAAATAAATCTATCCATCCATTCATCCATCAGATTAATGTTTGCGAAGCAACAACAACTGTCCCTCCTCCCTCTAACTCTCATCCTCTAATATTTAATGTATTAGATATTTAGTATGGTGTTGTATCAGACAGCACAATATAAAATATATTACAAGACACAAAAATACATGGCAGAAATTGATAAAAATCTTCATTCCACTCATTTACTCCCTTTTTTCACATTGTTATCCCTGTCCATTGTTGACGTTCATTCCACAACATTCTCTCCCTCTCTCTCTTTGTATGTCTGCCCATGTGGCATCTTTATCAAAACAAAAAAATTTCTACTGACAATCCTCAAAACTTTTGTATACTGTGTAGTGAGTACAGGACAAGCCACATAAAAAAAGTCATCATGGAGCACATCTTTCCAAAAGCTAAACAATAATACAGTATAATATAGTAAAGTAGTATTATGTACATTAAAGTATAAGTATGTCCCACACACACACACAAACTTTAATGTAACTTTCATTTCTGTGGATGAATTTGGACTCACCAAATTCGGACTGACAGTTCTACAACATGATATATAAAGAGAGAGAGAGGAAGAGAGTGCGAGAGAGAGACAAAAAAACTTTCTTTTGAATCAACCCAAGTCTCTTTTCATTTTTCGTACTTGATCTATCTGTATAGTTTAAAATCTTGAGACGACACGACATTGCAATTTACAGACGGATGTAAAGCACTACACAAACCTGACATGGACAAAGCAACACACACCAAACACACACACACGCGTAGATAGTCCTAGGTACATTTTTTATTATCATTGTATTCATCCCCACAATACGTCATTTCAAATATTTTGACTTGGGAGTCACACTGCCCATCTCTCTCTCTCCCTGTGTGTGTCGTGTGTGTGTCTGAAACAAGTCACTGCTAATCACGGTTGGTCATCCCCGTACCCCCCAGACTCAAATTAATGATTTTTCCTTTCATTGCCTATGCTCCTCCAAGTTTGCTCTCATAATTTTTTCTCCCACTTTTGATCCTACACAATCCTATTGTGTCCACCACCACCACAACGAAATTAAATCAAGTGAAGGAGTGATTTATTTCCCACTAGTCTATTCATTAGATTTAATTATGGAGATCTAGAGAGGAGAGAGGAACAAGTAGAAACAGAGAGCATTGAAGCTCATTAGAAAATTAAATCCATTTCTTTTTCTTCACGAGCAGAAAAAAACGACATGGTAACTACACAGAGAACAGAGGTTAGTGGTTGGTCAAAAATTACAATGCACACAGTCAGGGTCGACGATATTTGATGGTCACCTGTCCGTCTCCCCGTGTGTGTGTGCTTTTTTTGTTGACTCGGAAGCACATAATGTATGCACTCAAATATACCTACGTATATGTGTGTGTTTGCAGATGAGAGATAAAGGGGAAATCACATTTTTTGTCTCTCTCTAAATTCATTTAAGATGTAACTGTTGTTGTTAATTCAATATTTGAAGTTTGAACTGATTGTTTTTTTTCACTTTCTCTCTCTTCATCTCACATCTCACATCATAAATCTTGACAAACCGACGTGGAAACCTTGATATTGTTTAAACGTGGACAGCGTCTGATAATTTATAATTGTATAATAATTCTCTCTCTCTCTCTTTCTCCTTAGACGGTAGTGTGATCAAAATGATGGCCTGTACTACGTAGGAATGACCATTTTACCACACATACACAACACAGTACAGTACACAGTATACTGTCATCTTCATGGTTGGTCAGAAATAAGGACACCAAAAGCTGCATCATCTTTTTTTGTGCATTTTTTATTACATTACATCTCCATATTCATTACAACAAAGAAAGAGAGAGAGGGAATTCGGAGGAGCGAACGTCTCTACCAATTATTAAAAATGGCATGATTAAGGTAAATAAAATGAGCACAAAGCCGTATAAGCTTTTTCCATTGCATTCAGAGGAGGAGGAGAAGAAGAAGAAAAAATACAAAAAAATTGAATAGAGACGAGTGACACTTTACATTTCATCGTGTTTGTGTGTGTGTGCCTTGGCTCGTAAGTTCAAGCCCAACCCAACCCACATTAGAATGTCCGTTAATATATGACCTCTCTGTCGACCCACTGAGCAACGACGACTAATAATTCTCAAGTGGGGCGTCAGTATATTATATCGTGTGTGTGTGTGTGTGTGTGTGGATGCAGTATTATCATTTTTATCACCAACTTATTGTACTCTCTCTCTCTTTCTTTATATTCCATATGTAATCACATGTGTCTAACCTGTTCCTACGAACCATGAGTTTTGAGCATGGGGATCAAATAATAATAACACGGCATCATATCGTAGAGCTCAATAGTCTAACACACACACAAAATTAAATCTCCCAGCCAAAAAATTGATTCAAAGTTTGGAATACAACAACACATTGTAAGTCCACACACACACACAATGAGCCTTTGTTTTGAACGGAGAGAGAGAAGGACTGACTTGCTAGTGTCAAAGTCAAGACAAAAACAATATACGAGAAAAAATCTGTTCCTTCGTTTATGTACTTCAAAACAGAGAGAAACACACACAGCGGCGAACATATCCTGTCTAAATGTAGGATGATAATGAAAAAATAATAATACTCTAATAGGAAGAACGAACACAAAGTTTTTTGATAACTCCCTACACTCATCTTATCCATGACCACATCAACAGACACTTGAACAATAACCACGAGAAGCACAACAACAACAACAGCCAACAGCGGCAACAATAAATAAGTGAAACACCGAATTATCTAATAAGAAAATCAAACTATGGAAAAAATCTCAAACTTCCAAATGAACCTCCTTGAATTCCATGGCTTGACTTTGTTCTCCTCACTCAGTGTGTCTGTACGTGTGTGAGTGTGTGTGTCGTTTATACATAATTTATTTTTCTTGATTAGTTCTTCATATAATATTATTATTAACAAGTTGGCAATTGCATCGTCAGTTAAAAGAGTGGCAGGGATGAAGAGAGGGAGATTTTGAGCGAGATTGATGAAACCATTATTTTTATTTTTATTCAGAGACAGACAGAGAGAGATGACCTTTTCCATCGCCTTTACTTCAATGCCATCAAGAATGATAGGACAAGAAGAAGAAGGGAGACTAAGGCACACTTTTTACATAATAAAATCATAAAATACAACTTAATGTTCTTTTCTCTTGAGGAGACGAACAAACGACCACCATAACGATATCATGCATATATTCCTCGTTATACTTACACTAACTATCACGGAAGAATCTCTCTTTCTTCCTTTCTGTGAGTGCTGTCCAAAAGTGTTGCATATTATGGAGAATAAACCTAAATTTTAACAAAACTCTGCTTGCTAGTCTTCTGTTTTCCCTACAGACACAAAAATTTTTTTGAGAAGAAGAAAAAAAACTCACACAAAATTCCAAAATGAGATAGACTCGGGATTCTCAACTTTCTCACCCTCACTGTGTGTGTGTGTGTGTTCCAATACATATGATTATGTAAATATGTACATACAACTGTTTCTCCACACATGTGATGATGTGAACAATAAATCCTTCTCCATCCCATTATAATAAGGTAGGAAAGGATTTGAGTAAAAAAATGTGACCACCAACTCGCAGTTTCCACATTTTTAATTCATATCTTAATTCCACGATGCTCAACCACTAATGTTCCTGCTTGTCTGGCTAGATCGAACCAGTAATAATAAATAAAATCCCACCCAAACATGTCTCATGTCTTTGTACCTACAACTACAACACACACAGATTTGTGCACCCATGCGTTCCTCTCAAAAGAAATATTTTGGACAAAAAAACAAAAGTCAAAGCCAACACACACAAGACTCCCTCCTTTACTCTCAACTCTAAAATTATAAAGGACATTAGCATAAATAGTAATAATAGTAATATAAACATCCTTTGTGTACACAAAAATGTCCACAATTTTTTTTGTACATGGAGTCACACAGCAGGATTATAAATCCTTTTCCCCTTATTTTTCACAATTGTGTCTTCAAAAAAGTGTGCGCGTGTTTGAAGGTTTAAAACATTTTTTAAAAGACACCACACATTACACTACTCACAGTACAGAAGAGATGAGAATGAATTGTTGTAGTTTGCCAGTTTTTGAGTGAAAACATAATATAATGATCATCAACATTGCATTGCATTGTGGAAATAAAACCATCCAAATTTTTTCGCCTTGAGTTTCAACTATCTCCCTTTGTCATCCTCCATGTCTATTCAAAAAACACACATCATGCACACACACACAACATGTGTGCGTGTGCAAGTGTGTTTCAGAAGAGAGAGACAGACTTTTTAGACAAGCCAAGGGTTTTAACGTAGAAAAGTGCTTTGAGATCTCCTGGATGATGACAGCACAACAACAACAACAAAGACGCAGAAAAATCACGTAAAATTGTAAAATGCTTGAAGACTGCAGAGGTACAAGTATTTTTAGGATGTATAGTACAGACTGATGAGAAAAGTGTATATTCAACAGGTACATAATGTTGGAGACTTGGGAGAGAAGTGAAGAGAGGGATGAGAAAGAGGAAATACCGATGGATGTGTTACTTATTATTACGTTTACAAAATATTTGGGTAGGAGGAATACTTTTACTGTCATTTGATATAGGAGGGCCAAAGAACCCTTCTCTCACTCTCTCTCTTTTCTCCCCTCCCTGTTTTTCTCGTCTCTTGTGTGTATTAACCCACACACACAAGTGCCCATTGTGCTTCTGTTTTCAGTGTACGTTTGAACACACCAACGCAAACGATTGTAGACTGGCTGTTTGTGTGTAGAGGCTGAAGAACCAAAACTCCAGACATGAGGGTTTCTGAGAAAAAGGAAACGACTCTTTGGTCTCTTTGGAAAGAAAGGGAGAAGGAGAGGGGGGGATGGGGATGGTGAGAATGTTTCTTAAAAAGGAAGACTCAAGAGAACGTTTTTAATTTCAACTCTCCACACACACACACAATACAAACACACACACATTCCAGAAAATCTTCAGGCCAGAATATTTAGGGAGAGGAATGAATGACTATGCTAACACGTTCAAGCACCCCTCCTCCAAATTGTATCCAGTTGAAACAGGACAGACATGTAAATGTAGTGTAAAGAATGACTGGTCACACACACACAAACACAGACGAACGTTGAGTGAACGTTCAAAGGAGGAAACTCGTCGTCACTCGAGAGTGGAGAGAAAGAGAGGCGACCACCACTTGTTGCATATTTATATCTCCAACAAGAAGAGACGTCCATCCGTCAGGGGAAGAAATCCCAATCAACTTCCTCACGTAGTCCTTCCTTCATCTGCATAGAAATAACTCACAAACGATCATGGATCTTGAAAATCAATTTCTGATGGATATTGTAATTTAAGTGAGTGTTGCAGAGAGAGTGTGTGTGTGGACTACTAAATTTAATTTTTAGAAAAATATGGAAACAATGCATGTACATTTGTGAGAGCTCCAAGTTCCCATAAAGGGAAAGAGGGATGGTCATGTTGTCTTTTAATTCAATAATTAGATGAGCCTCCCTCCATTTTACTCCATTTTTCCTATGACCGTAGTAACCGTTAATCGTTTTTTTGTTAATAGTCGTGTTTTCCTCAATTTAACACAACAAGAGTGTATTAACCATGTACTTTTCGTTGTAGTAGTAGTAAAGTCATAATGTAACGTTTAGCATTTCACTCAAAGATGGACATGCAATTGGAGGGGGGAGGGAGGAATCATTGTGATGATCCTCATGTAAAATTGGGTGAGTAACAAGAGCAGGAGGAGAAAAAATAAAGAAGGAAGAGAGGCGAGCAGACGAGACAAAACACAAAAAATTTGATGACCGAAAGAATGTGCAGAATGAACGAAGGATTTTTATGTGTGTGTGAATTTCGTGAATAATTCCACATTTACAGTTTCCACCATATTTTTCCATGACTATGACACTGGGCTAGTCAGCCCAGCTACACACATACACACACACATGATATACAAAGTGGATTAAACGTAGCCACTACTTATTACTAACAATTTCTTCCTCGTTCCTCCTCACAATAAATATAGTTGGGAAGTGCAAGTCTGGTCATCACTTAAAATGTTCTTCCCCAAAATGATGGAACTATTAACAATTTTGTTTGCCATTCCATGCTAAGGGCGGAATATGTTTACTACATAGTACTGTAGACAGTCTGTAGTAGCTATAACATAAGCTAGCCATTTACAAAACGGATTCCACTGAAACCACACACACACTCTTGTAATCTTGTAAATTGTGAAGATTTAAGTGCATGTCATTACCTTCTTGTATACATCATCCAATCCTTCCCTTACCCACCTTGTAAATTTTGTAAATTAAGTTAAGAGCTCTGTACTGTACTGTGCGTGTGTGTGAGTGTGTGGAGTAAAGCCATGTTCTTTTTTCCCCACTCTGCCATGTCTAATCCTAATGTAATATAATTTGTGCAGTGGACAACCAGAGCAACCCAGTACATATGTATTGGGAGAATAAAAAAGTCTGTGAATATTATGTCTCACCTGGTAAACTATATGTAGTACTTAAAGATGGAGAGAGGGAGAGGGAGGATGACAGAGGATCTTAATTTTCCCTCGCCTTCTTCTCCTCCTCCTCTTCAGTATTCTACCACACTTTAATGGTGACTGCAAGCTTCAAATTGTAATTGTGCAATTTTTTTCAAGTACAATTTTTTTTCTTCCACCTTAAGCTTCCACCTCCAAAAGAGTAAAAAAAGACTGAGAGAAAGAAAAGGGATCATTTATGATGGACCCAAGTGACCTCAACTGAACAGACTTGGTCTGTATACACCACAGTTGGCATGTTTATACAAGACTCTCTTCTCTCAGTCTGGTTATAAGATAACATGCTACCCGTCCATTGTACACTGCGTGTAGCAGTAGTAGTAAAAACATATTGAGACTCATTACTACCTGCCTGTTTACCTACCTCATCTTTGAAACTTGACTCAGACTAATAGACTACTAGTAGTAGTAGAGTTGGAGTCACATGCAGTCAGCTTTTTATACACATTCTCCACAGTTACACAGCCAAAGAGGTAAAAGAGTAAGGTTAGGTAAAATGGTAATGGATGCCCCCTCCACCATCCACCGTTGTGTAATATTTATTATGGAGAGACTCTGTATTAGCACTGAAATGGTGGTAAACCTGTAGATCTTGTATTGGGACAAACCGAGGAGACATTATTGTGAAAAGAGAGACGAACCTTGTTTCTACACATTTCCCCCTGTCCAACAAAGACTCTTATATAAATGTCAGCCCGAGTCATATTTTACTTGAGCTATATAGAGACATTCGTAGTCATTGTGTGTGTGTGTGTGTTGGGTAAGGGGGATATAAAATATAAATAGTTGGTACAACTTTAGAGAGTTGAAACTTCCTTTCATGGAAATGTTGGAATTATCCTCCTTCGCATGATACGGGAATATTATGGAGGTGATGTAATGGATGCAAAAAGTACAAATACTCAATATGAATATGTTAAAATACAAGGGACTAAGTAATGACGACAGGTCGATCACCATCTCCTCCTCCTCCTCCTCCGTCAGGAGCAGGACTACTTGGGACACAAAGATGTCTAACTTAAGGATACTTTGTTAGGGAGAGTGTGTGTGTGTGGACCACCATACCACTCATGTAATTTAATTAAGGAGAAAAATAATCGTTCATACTCATATGGAATTAATCATGAGTTGGGATTGTTATGAAAGAGACTCTGAAATTTAAAGTAAGGTAAAAGGAGGAGGAGGGGAAGTTTGTAACATTAAGGCAAGTGGGACGTGGGTCGTTTGTGTAGACTTTGTACATGATTTGAACTTATGGAATAAATAATATAAAGAGAGTATATCTAATAATGTAACCAATTTTTTCTTGCATCAGTCTCATAATCATAATCATCGTTAATATACTTTAAGGTCGGCAAATCTTTCCTTCTCAAGAAACCTTTCAATTTAGTCAGAGAGAGAGAGAGAGAAAAAGAGAGAGAGAGGTGGATGACTGCATTTTTGTCGTAATTAAAACTGCATCATCATCAACATAATAATATTGTCAAGATGAAAACCTTCTCCCAAAGTAATTACAATGCCAACCTACGATTTACCTAAATATACAAGTTAAATTGTCCTACCTTCACATTCAAACAAAATACTTTCAATTCTTTTTATGCATTTCGTTCTACAAAAAATTTCATGTAGAAATCTCCCAACTAATTATATTATGGAATTATGGAATTATATTATGGAACCAACATAATTTTTTTATCAAAAAAAATTATAGAGAGTAATTAAAAATGGAAATTATTATTACAAATGACGTCCTGTATTAAAAATTTTGGTACACACTATGTGTAAAATCTATACATTACACTTTTCTGAGCACAAAAAAAGGAAATTTAGGTACATCCTAGAGATGATAATATATGCTTGTAATATGTTTCCATTTTTTAAGAAAAATTATTTAATGGAAAATATTTGTATTATGAAAATTTTTAACATAGTAAAATTCCGAGACTGAAAAAAATCATTGTCTACATTAATTTTCAAACGTTTCATGTCGGAGCCGACCATCTTAGTTCAAAGTATTAAAGTACTCGGTGACTTTACTACCTAAAACATTTTCTATTTATAATTGAAACAAATATAACAGTACAATCCTCAATATGCATGACGAGACGAGACTATGGGTGATACTACCTTCGTAAAAAATCCAGTAAAGTCTAAAGAATAATTTAAATATTTCATTAATCCTTACCTTTTACTTTATATGACTGTGTTATATCCAATTCAAGCCGATAGCTTTAAATTTCCATTATCCTTATTTTCCAAAGGAATTAAAAACATTATCCACATTTTTTCATTCAAAAATATACTATACGACTTGAGTAAATGAAGAAGACGTCTCTCAGAAATATGTGTAGACACACACACACGCACATACAACATAAAGGAAAAGTCGAGTGTCAGGCTTATTCCTTTTTTTGAGTTTACAGTTCTCAAAAAATACAATAATAGCAACAAGTCCGAGGGAGAGCAGGTCACATTCTCAATCCAAATAGGTCATCAACTTTTGTCGACAAAAAAAGAGGAGAAGAGAACAATCACGATATGTAATAGCCAAGTAATAGAAACAGCATACACATACAAACAGACAAAACACACACACTGACCGCAGACGGCACTCTCTCGGTGGTGTGTATGTGTGTGTAGAACAAAAATAACGAGATAATTAAAATGACAAAAGTATCCTATTTCTAATTACACTTTCAACGATCCTTTGTTCTGCTCTATCTGATCCCCTGTATTACTTCTGTGTGTTCTCTCTGTCCCTGTGTGTGTTGGTAACTCACAGTCAAAATAGACTCAGGAATGAGGATCGTAAGGGAGAAAATACGATAATAATAATATTGACACAATAGGACGCCGTCCAGCCAAAAATATGTCACAACTCTACAACAATTATTGTCAAATAAATTCTTGACTGTAATAAATATTTTATCTTGTGTTGTACACACACAAAGAAAACTCTGAATCACACTAGAGATAATGAACTTGAAATTTTCCAAAAACTCACTCTGTTATCAACAACAACAATTGCACGGCACAAAGTCAGGTCAAATTTCACCGCAAGAGAATATGATTGACAATTGACACTTGTCTCCCACACAGATGCAACACACCACTAAAAATTTATAATGGACTATTTTTGTAGCTACATAAAAATCCACACTCACTTTAGTAGTGTATGTAAAACTGACACACTCGGGTTGACACCAAAATTCACGAAAAAAAGAATGAGGATTTGGATGTGTACACGGCGTGTGTAAATGGAGACACTGTGAGTGTCTGTCTTCCTCCGTCCAAGTACAAATTCTGACTGAGACAGTGAACGTATAGAAGAGGAGAGGAAAACAGGTGGGACACGATGGTTCCCCAATGGGGAAGGCCTACTTTACTACACTGTGTATGTTGTAGTTCTACGGTTCTACACACTACACAACACACTACACACAACACACACGCAACACATAGGGAGAGAACAGGCATAAATCCAAATTAGAAAAGAAGAAAACTTCACATTTCCCTCATCTTGCCCTCTAATAACTCGATTAGTTTCGATATCGAAAACTTTTCATTTAATTGTCTCTCTTTTTGAAACCAGAAATTTCAACTCCTGCTACACACACCATGTGTGTATGTGTGTGTGCCCAATGTACCCTATGTGTGTGTGTGTGAAGATTGTACTTCCTGTGAGGTTCAAGATCCTCACAGATTATAATTACTACAAAGTAAATAATGACAGCTAACACACTATAATTTGTATTTCTAGTTACAAATTGCATAGGAGTAAACCTTGAGTTGAGTTAAATTTTTTAACGTCTAAATTTTCTTTTTTTTAAAATTTCATTCACTTTTACCAATCAGTTGTACAAAATTATTTGGATTGTTACATTATGGATTGTACAGGATGTTTAAGTCATCTGAAACCTGACACGCTTGATAATGATTACAAGAATAGAAATGATTCAATTACCATTTACAGAATTTTGGCAGAGAGAGAGAATAGCTGTATGATTATAAATGTGTACAACTAAACAAACAACCCACAGTTGCACTTGCAATTTCTGCAAATGCAACCCAATGTTTTTTTTGAGAAGACCAAAAAGAATATTTTTAAAAACATACATTTTTACTCACTTGTACTCTATACGTCTGTCTGATTTTTCTCATGATAATATTTAATAATATTTTACAAATTATTTTTACAACAAGCAAACCCATGTTAATGCTAATCACATGATCGTGCAGTGAAGACAAAAAAAATAACAAGAAAGAAAGAATTAGAGTTGACGTATATAGTAAAAGAGTCAAGTTTGTAAAGTTGAGAGGAGGATGGGAGGAATGAATATGAAATATAAAGATTAAGTTAATGCACTTTATACCAATTATAAAAAATGTATATTGTATATATTGGCGATTTACGGTTGTTTTTTTTAGTTGCTACTGCCACTTCTACAATTGGAGTTCTGGCCAGTCGTTTCCAATATCGTGAATATGTTAAAGGTCGTAGGTTTGAGTTGAGAGAGAGAAGGAGGGAATAACTGCAGTAAAGTAATAAGCATCCTATTGTAATAATATAACATCATTAAATTTAATTGGACTAGATTTTTTGTGTGTAGCATATGTACAGCAGATATATACACACACACACAGAGTAAGAGAGACAGAGAGAGGGTTAATAGCTATTAATTTGATAGTCATTTCATTAAGTAGTAACAAATAATCTACACCTTGAAAGTTTAGGTGTGGATGTAATTGAGGGGAGGGACACTAATTTTAAAAATTGAAAAATATTCTCAACTTTTGGTCTTCACCCCTCGTCGTCGTGTGTAGTCATCGGTTTCCCTTTTTCCACGATTGAAACGTGGGAGGTGGTGAGGGCTTTTTGGTTTCTATTGAACAACTGAAGGACGTCAAGAAAGGTGTGTGGAATCATCCCTTTTTCTATCTCTCTTTTACACATCCTCGTTGGCGTCAAATTAAGTAATGATGCTGAATGAGTGAGTGTGTGTGACTGTGAGGGGGGAATTTGCCAAAAGAAGCCGTCAACAGTTGCATTTGACGAATCTTGAAAACTTGGAAATGTCCTAATCGAATCTTTATAACATTCACAATTTTTTTTGGCACGTCCCTTCAGATCATTCGTGCAGGTTTTTCTATGAAATTGTATTTTTACACACACATCTTTTGAAACGGGGAGTGACCCTTAGTCCTCCTCAGTTTAACTCTGTCTTCACATATTGACCTGTCATTTAAAGGATTCAACTAAACTAAACCTCGTCATTTATCATCCTTCATTCATATTGTATGTAGCTAACATTTATGAACCTTTAAACTTTTTTTTATGGACGACACTTGACGTAATGATAAAAATAATTATGACAAGTATATTTTGTATTATGTAGAACGAAACTTTACAAATGACTTTCTATCTCTTCTTACAACTGACAACAACTACTATTATTAATGACGACTACACATTTGGTGTACAAACTATTTTTTTGGTTTTAATTGGTCATTAGTCCAATGGCAGTGTCCATAAAAATATGAAGCACACACACACAATTGTCATTGTTTTCTATGCACATAAACGTCTTCACTTTTTGTGGGGTTGAGAGATCAAAAAATGTATCTCAACTTTCATAGAGTCCATTTACGAAGTCAAATACGATAGAGAGAGAGAGAGAGAAAGAGAATCGTTAATTTTTTAATTTGTCATCAATAAATTTTTTATGATTTTTTTTATCTTCTCTGTCTTTTTGTCTTTATGATCAATAAAACTCAGTCAGAGAATGAGTCACTCTAATTCTTTTTACACTTACAATAAAGTACAAATATGTAATGGGAATGGATTTATAAACCGTTGTGCATGTCCATCAGTTTAAATCTTGATCATGATGAGAAAATTCCTGAATAATTATTCGTTCATAATTATATTTAAATGTATACACTACACCACGATATGATTTAATCCTTTCCTTCATCAGTATTGACAGAGTCAATGGGTAAAAATGTGTAGCTCTCTTTTGATTCCTTTTATTTAAAATTTTTTTGAGAGAGTGGAAAATCTTTTGTACATTCCATCGCGATTCACAAGTCTCTCGAGACGTAGCCCATACTTCATACTTATTGCGGAAAATATTGTAAGAATTATTTAATATGGGTTGTATAGGATGTAAAATTGAACCAAGACAATACAGAATGAGCTAGTAATTAAATTAGACAATTATTTTGTACTTATAACATTGTATGAATGGGTATTGTGTACCTATTTTGAAAGGTATTTGATACACATAGTAACACTTTTCCCCATTGTCATGCTCTTATGCTTGTCTCTCTCGACATGAGTCTTGAGACTCAAAGATTGTACTCTGATGGGCGGAGTACAGACGATTCTTGACAACTCATTGTAAATCAGATTACATTTTTTTGTGTCTTCTAAAAACCACAGCACCACATAAAATTAAGAACAACACACACACACAGTGTCTTACTACACACTCTCTTTCTTGCCTTCCCCTCCACACACACACACACACGCACAGTACAGAACTAGCAACAGAAGAATTTGTCTCTAATTTCAGGATCCAACATTCATTAGAAAGGAAGACTAGAAAAGATGGAGTAAAGGAATTACTTTTAGCACACACTAAAAAAAGTAAAATCTCAATATTCATAATTTTCCATATTAAATGACAAAATAATTAATCTGCCCCAAATATAAAATCGTTTCCCTCATCCCATTCCACACCAAATACATTCTCTCTTTCTCCCTCTCACCAGCCACAGCCATCAACACCACAAGCTACAAAGATGAGTTGGTAAGATTGAGACCAGGAGGAGAAGAAAGTTTAAATGGAAATTAACAACGGCATACTATCTTCATAGTAATAATAATAATTTTTTGTGCTCTTACTTCTATTCCACACCTTTCTTCCTCCTCTGCCCTTCATGCCCACCAGAAAATTAAACCTTGGAAAAAATGGAAGCAAAAATATACTAATAAATGCAAATTTGTGAGTGAGTGTGTGTGTTCCTCCGGCTATTTTTGTCTTTCTCTACTACATGTTACACACACATGGTTTCCTAGTCTTAAACAATGTGTGTTTAAGTTCACTCTCATGTCTCATGAAGTGGAGGGATGAACCACACGATGAAAAAGTGTGATGAGAAATGTAAAAGAGAATTCGCAGGGGAAAAAATTAATTAAAATCAGTCCCTCCAATTAAGCCTGACGAAATTATTTTTTTTGTCGACGCCAGAATTCTTCACGAAATTCCCTGTACACATACACCTACTTTCAATAATTATAATAGAATAATTATATTAATTTTCTCTTCTGTACCACATAGCATATATTCTTATGCATCATCCTTCAATAATGGAATGATTCAGATGAGATGGATGCGTGTGTGACAGAAAGTTTTTTTGGATGTCACGCCGGAAGAAAGTAAAAACTGAAGAGAGAGAGAGAATCCACACACACCATTTAAATAAATGTAATAAAAAAAGATGGTCTC
This sequence comes from Pygmarrhopalites habei, assembly GCA_009870185.1. Taxonomy (NCBI): domain Eukaryota; kingdom Metazoa; phylum Arthropoda; class Collembola; order Symphypleona; family Arrhopalitidae; genus Pygmarrhopalites; species Pygmarrhopalites habei. The sequence goes on from WJFB01000081.1 coordinate 104,878, forward strand.
ATAATGTGCACAAAGAAAGAATATACAATATGTGTGTGGACTGTGGAATTAATAAGTTTACGGATACACTGTGTGTACAATGTATAGACAACAATTGCTCCACGTCGCTCGACGACAGTGCTAACAATCACGATAATTCTAAATTGTAATGAACTCAAATGACTGTCAATGAGATGAGACGAAAGAGCGACAGGTACTGACTAACGTTAAATATATTTACGTATGACAGGGGACCACGGCCAATTCTGAAAGACTGACGACAATGCACAAGACACTCTCCAATGACATGCAAAAAAGATATTTTTTCAAAATTTATAATAATATTACATACGTTTTTGTTTAAACTAAAAGGTGTCGAGAAATTTGGTCTCATCTCATGTCATGATTACAGGATCACACAGAAAAAAATAAGAGGGTCTAATATCAATTTAAGATGCTCTCTTTTATTTGCAATCTCATCTGATTCAATATTTGAAGAGAGAGAGAGAGATTGCTAGGCGCTCTCTCTCTACACATACGATACAGTGTCATGACAAGTCCTGGCATGTCATGTTACAAAGTATTTACTTTACCTAATAGTGAGTTGAATGACATGGCAGTAGTTGTGTGATTTGTAATTCCCTCATTGACTACTCTCATCATTTTTTTGGTAGCATTTGATGGAAAATTTAAGGGGAATTTTATGGTGTACGAAATACTTTTTTCCATTTTGCACATCACACGATTTAGTTGTGTGTGTGTGTGTGGATCGTACCAAGTCGCAAAAATTTTATTCATGTATTTGTGTGTGTGTAATACTGCTTATTGCTCAACAAAAAAGTTGAGAGTGAGTGAAAGCTTCCTCTCTTTGTGAAAATTTCAAGTGTGTGTTAACTGACTCACTAAAAGGCCAAAAGTTTGACGAAAAGGAGGAGGAGGAGAGAATTGTGTGTGTGTGTAGTTTCCGGCTGTGATTATAAAAAAAATATTTCTGTATCCGGCTACACTTTACTTTGCTACAATTTTCTCCATTTTTTCAATCTCTCTCTCTCTCTCTCAAAATCCAACTTGTTCATGGAAACACTTGACACGAAGTGTCATTTGGAAATACGAACCATTAAGTTTTATACACACGTTCATTATTATGAGAATTATGACATGACATGTAGTTCAAAAATGATTTCTATATCCAAATTGAAGGCTTGATTCGAGTTGTTGAGAATATCATAAATTGAAAAGGTAGAATTTAGTTCAAATTGTACAAATATTTTTTGGACACACACACACACACACAAACACTAACTCTACTGTCCTGGTGAGGACGATTCCTCAAATAATTGACGTGTAGTAAAAGATAGGAAATGTCGTCCTCATCTCTCTCTCTCTCTCTCTCGTCGTTGAGAAGTACAAAAAAGGGGATTTTATTGTGCTAACTTGTGTGAGTATATTAGAGCGTGTTGAAAGTAAACAAAAAAATGAAGACGCACACACACGTCATAAAAACAAATATTGTAATTGGTCCAACGTGCTCTTCTTCTTCTTCTCTTCAAATATTTGGTTGGGATGAGAGAGTGAGTACATAATAATAATCATATTGAAATTAATCTGTTTATGATGAGCAGGGTAAGGTAAAAAACATGTGGAATTATTTACGATACAATTTTTTTTGATGACAGCTTTTCCAATGAAACACACACGTCAGTTAAAGAAGGATGGTTGAGAGTGCATTATGTACCCCATGATTATAATGATAATAATAAGAATCATAAAAGGTACAGAGAGGAGAGGAGAGACTGAGTGAACTAGAGCCAGAGGGAGAAAGGAACGGACGGACGTTTATCTTAATAAATAAAACATTGTTTGCATTGCAAATAAGGTGGAATATGAATATGGCAAATAATAATAATATGCGAAAGTTTAAAACTGACAACCCATGCAGTCCTCCTCTTTTCCAACAAACACACTATTCCACAAAGACACACACACACACCAGCTCATCGACATTGCATTGCAATGGACATGCAGAAATATATATATTTATTTCGTACATCCCATACTAAAAAGTGTAGAGTACATACATCCTTATTATCCACACACGCCACAAGTTAACCAAATATGCATGCGAGACACACACACAGCCAAGAGTCCATTAAACTGTATTTGCAATTGAAAAGTGCAATGATTGTCATAATTGTGATTCATTCAGAGAGTATTTAAAAAAACTGTTTAGACTTGGACTGCCGTCCTTTACTTTATACACACAAATACAGAGTAAGGTACTTTTGTGTTGTGTGCGTACACAATACTACTAAAAAGTGACAGTGTGTGTTACACTACTCGTTTGTTGTGGGGCACACACAACTGAAACCATCATCATAATACTATCTGTGAGGAGGAACTTATGTAGAGCAACGCACCTATTTTCACCATTGTTCCTTCTGATCATGTGTGTGTGTGTAGATCTACACAATATTCATTTCTCTCGTTAAAGACAATGGGATGACGTATCCGTCTCTCTCTCTGGACATACGGACCATAGTTCTCAGTAGAATGTGACTGAACAACATGTGCTCACTGCTGTGGGTCACTGTACTACCTGTGTGTGTACTGTGTGTGTGTCTGTGTGGGATACAGGTAGATATTCAATTCCTCTTTTTGTCTTACTCACTCTTGTCTTGTTTATGATTTATGCTAATAATTTTCCATTTGCAGTTCACAAGACTCAGAAAGCTTGCACACACACACACTGACTTGAGACTCTGATTGACTTTATAATGTACAGAAAGGGACGGGCTGTGTATGAGTCAGAAAGTTAAGAGAGAGAGAACAATGGCTAGTAATTAGGTAATTACTTGTTGGTTACAATAATTGTTCAAAAAAACTGTTCTGATTGTATTGTAGGCGGCTGTGAAGCTCTCTTCTCTATAGATGGTCTGTTTTTTTCAATAGTTTTTTCTTAAAAAATTAAAGTGTGTAGAAACAATTTTTTTTGCAGGACACAAGAGATGGAGAAAACAAAATTAGAAAGAGAGAAAGAGAGACACTGCGTATTTTTTTTTGATATACTACTTACTTCACACGGACCAGTCAATGAAATCACTTCGTGTGTGATTTCTGATTGGGACGTGAGTGTGACCCAAATTAGTTTACTTCTCTCTCTCTCTACCTCAGTTGTCAAACTTTTGTGCTTTATCTCTTTACTCTGGAGGTGTGTTTCTTATGTATGTAAAAATAAAAGTTTAGCTCTCTCTGTCTCTCTGTTTTTTTAAAGTGGATTTTGTGGGATTGTAAGGGGGGAGACGATTATCTACACAAAAAATGGGTATGACGGTGGTTGGTGTTAATGTCGTGATGTAATATTAAATATAGGCAGGTTACAAATAAAATCCCATGTAGACACACACACATTTGTACGGTTCTACTAGCCCCTACGTATTGATGAGTTGCTAATGATTTTTTGCCTGTTTCTGTGTGTCTCTTTTACTTTTGAGATGGGATTGGATGCGGTGGTTGTGGAAGTCATGCTGCCAATTTTTAGTACAGTGAAGAAATGATTATTTTAATATACACATACACACATGTACTTGTAATGTTGTGAATGAGGATGAAGAGTACTCAAGAGGTTACTTGTGTGTGTGTCCTTTTGTCTTTTTTTCAATACAATACAATAGGACAGAATACATTTGCATCCCAAAAAAATCATATGATTATTACTATTTGATTTGGTATTTAGAACAGGAAAAAAAGATGCTAATTATCTACTACATACTAGTACATACATGCACAACGCCAAAGTTCTCTGTAGGGTTTAGGGTTGAAATGAAAAAAATAACATGCCACTTTCTAACAACAAGAGAGAGAAAAAGTCAAATAGGCGGTGTTATGGGCTGCGGAAATGAAAATATAAATGCATACATTATACTTACATACACACACATTTCCTCACCAATAATCATTAAATAGGTGAATGTTTCGCACTTGACAAATTCTATTTTAATGACGGACGTCAATAAATTTCACACACACCATAATATCAGAGCAGACTGACTACCTTATACTTAAGTACTGTAATGAAGTCGGATACAATTAGAAGATGAATACTAATGTGAGTTTTGACTTCTTCATATATGGGATATTAAAATGGAGTATCCTCATCAAATTGACCAGAAGTGAAATTAATATTTTTTAAAAAAATGGCACATTATTTAGGTTGTAAAAAATTTACATTATTTTATTCTACAGACAAGAGTCTTGTCACAAGACACTTCAGACTCTTGACAATTTTTGATTGAATTTTCTATTGAGTGCTTGTGTGTTCCTTTTGCAGTACATTTAATTTTGAGAAAGTTGACACCTCAATAATGATGCTCAAACAATCCATGTCAATACACACACAAGCACACACACATCACATGGGTATTAATAATCTATGTTTAAGAAGAAGAGGGTGTAATGTCAGATTTGAGTGGAACAACACATTAAACCTTCTTGATGTGCTAATTAATTAAAATGATGGTCTTACTAGGAGTGACTACATAAATACGTACATACCCAGAAAGAATTAATCTTGGGTTGTAGCACTTGTAGCCCAACTAATATCTTTTAAAATAAGGGCATTGCTTTTAAATGCCCAGCTCAAGTTTCCAATTTTTTTTCATTTCGTGTCATGTCAGGAATTCATTAGCCATGACCATGTACTTACACCCATCTGTTTCATATTACTTTTCCAAATAAATTGCAAAGAAATGAATACTTTCCTATGTTGCAAAAAGGAGGACATGGATTTAATCAACTGAATATAATGTCGATCATAATTAAAAGGAAGAAAAAATTAAATCTTTTTTTACTTACAATAGGCGATGATAATAAAAACTTGGATAAATTGAAAGTGTGAGTAGTGCTCCTTCTTCTATATTTAAATTTATATAGGAAATGAAATGACAAACATAACCAATTAGAAAATCTCATATATTAAATGTGTCATTTTTGTTATGTCCCAATTAAAAACACTTCAGTGTTCTCAAAACCCGGTGAGGCAGGATAAGACGGAGAGAGTGAAAATAATAACTCTCAATCAATACTATTTCAATTTCCTGGTATGTACTTATTTATATGAGTCCCTCCATTTTAACTACTAATAAGGTTCAGGCGAGTAGAAATGTCGTCACAGCTCAACAGGAAATTTACATTCACGCACACAAAATAGGCTTTAATATTAAATCCCTTATGTTGTTGAGTAGGATGACGAGTCAATGGATTCAGTCAGTCCAGCTACTAAATATAATTTCTCGTGTCGACAAAGTCTGAATTTGGGCTAACTTTTGGCTAACTTTGAATGTGGGCTAATGATCTACCTCACCGTGCCGGTGGGGTAGCGTGGACTGTACCATAATTTTTGTTGACCCAGGTCAACTCACAGTCTGCTTTTTCTTTGCAGTCACACATATTATTCCCAAGTAGTTTGTACTTATCGAATAAAAGTCCATGTAAGGAAATAACACAGCATCACACC